>JAJPUD010012771.1:0-26674 GCA_023553655.1 Myrmecobius fasciatus | reverse complement strand
TTCTTCCTTATTTATTTTGTAGTTCAATTTATCTAGTTTTGAGAGAACACAGTTGAGATCCTCCACTAGTATAGTTTTGCTATTTTTTTTGCATCTCTCTTAACTTTTCCTATGTTTAGTATTGATATTGCTTCATTATCTATGGTATCCTTTAGTAAGATATAATTCCCTTCCTTATCTCTTTTAATTAGGTCTATCTTTGCTTTTATTTGATTTGAGATCAAGATTGCTACCCGTTTTTTTTTCTTCATCTGAAGCATAATAAATTCTGCTCCAACCATTTACATTTACTCTGTATGTATCCCTATGCTTTAGATTTGTTTCTTGCAAACAACATATTATAGGATTCTAGCTTTTAATCCAGTCTACTATCCACTTCTTCTTTATGGGAGAGTTCATCCCATTCACATTCACAGTTAAAATATAATTCTGTATTTCCTGCCATCTTATTTATCCTAATTTATGTTTTTCTCTTTCCTTTCCACCTTCCCTTCTCCCCAGTATTTTGCTTTTGATAACCACACTCCCTCAAACAGTCCTCCACCTATAGAGCCCCTCACCATATTTTTACACCTTTCCCCTAATTATTCTGTTTTCCCTTCTATTAGTCTTTCCCTTTCTTTCCCCCCTTTCCCTCCCACTTCCTTATAATGTGAGACAAGTTTCTCTTTGAAAACAAATATGTCTGTTATTCTCTCTTAGTGCCAAATCTGATGAGAGTAAGATTTACACAATGCTCATCCCCCTCCCTTCTTTCCCTCAATTATAATAGATTTTCTTTGCCTCTTCATGAGATTCAATTTCCCATATTTTATCTCCTCTTTCCTCTTTTCCTGTATGATCCCCTTTCCACCTCTAGTTTCTTTTTCATATTATCAAAATAATATCAAATTCTACCTGCATTCTCTAAGTATACCTACAACAGAAATATAGTTCTCAAGAGTTCTTTCCTTTTTACATTTTTATACTTCCTTTGAGTACTGTGTTTGGAGTCAAATTTTTTGTTCAGATCTGGTCTTTGCATTAGAAATAGGGGAAATTCACCTGTATCATTAAATGCCTATCTTCTTTGCTGAAAGATAATGCTCATTTTAGCTGGATAGCTTATTCTTGGCTGTAATCCAAGTTCCTTTGCCTTTAGGACTATGAGATTTCAGTTGCTTAGAACTTTTAAGACAGAAGCTGATAGATCCTAATTGTGGCTCCTCAATATTTAAATTGTTTCCTTCTGGCTGCTTGTAATATCTTTTCCTTGGTGTAATAGTTCTGAAATTAAGCCACAATATTCCTTGGGGATTTAGTTTTGGGTTCTCTTTCAGGAGGTGATCAGTGAATTCTTTCAATGGCTATTTTACCTTCTGATTCTAAAATGTCAGGGCAGTTTTATGATTTTCTGTAAAATAGTGTCTAGGTTCTTTTTTTCATCATGGCTTCAGGAAGTCCAAAAAATTTAGATTGTCTCTGCTAGATCTATTTTCCAGGTAGTTCTTTTTCCTAGGAGATATTTCATATTCTCTTCTATTTTTTTTAATGTTTTTGGTTTTTGTTTGATTCTTGAAGTCTTATTGAGTTATTCACTTCCATTTGTTCAATTCTAATTTTTAGTGTATTATTTTCTTCAGTTATCTTTTTAACACCTTTTGTAATTAGCCAATTGAATTTTTTTGTTCATTGCTGTCTTTTTTCATTTTACCTATTTTGTTTTTTTAGTGAATTGGTGTCTTTTTTCATATCTCTTTTGTAGGACAATATATCTTTGTTGCAATGATCTCATTTCATTTCCCCATTTTTCTTTTAACTCTCTTTTTTGATTCTTTATTCAGTCTTCAAGGAAACCCTTGTGAAATGGGGACCAGTTCATGTATCCCTTTGCGGCTTCCTCTGGAGTTGCTTTACCTTTAGGAACCTCAGGATCTGAGTTCTGTTCTCCTCTCTCTCCATAAAAGCTGTCTGTGATTAGAAATCTTTTTGGATTTTATTCTTTTTTTAAGACTTGTGTCTGTTCAAAGCAAAGGCACTACAGCTGCTTTTATTTGCCCTGGAACAGTTCTGCTGATTGATTTTTGGTTGTGGTAATCAGGGCTAGGTCTCTTCCTGGGCTCAGTGGGTTTGCAATTTACCTTTTACAAAAGGCAGATCTGCTAAACCACCTGCTTGCAACCAGGATAGAGTAACCTAAGAGGCTCACAGAAGTTTCCCAGGTACTTGAAAATTGTAGCACTTTGACTCTTGTCCCAACTTCTTGCCCCAGTCTCCCTGTGCTGTTTTCTGGCCTCGGCAGACTTTCCCTCTGTCCATTAGAAACAGACCTCTTCTGAAGTTCTTCCAAGGTAACTTCTTCCAGAAATGTGTTGTACTCCAAATATTTGACTTCAAAACCACTTTAGAGCCTTAATCTGCTATTAGTCTGAGAGAAGGTCAGAGGAGGTCACAGAGAGTTATGTCTGCTCTCTGCCATCTTGACTCCACCCTTCTAATATGTTTTCAATTCTTCTGCTATCATCAAACTAAAGAAACAACAACATTTTTGGCATGATTTATTCTCCATGTTTGTGCTGGGTTGCCCTCATTTTTTTTTAGAAATGAATTTCTTAAGATAAATTCAAGCTTATGATCACCTATTTGAAACATATATAACTTTTCAAATAATTTGCTTTGACTTTTAACACATAGTTATAGATACTTCTTTCCATTATTTAAATATAATAGTTTTAACAAAATAAATAATGAAATATAAATTTTCTTACACAGATTTATCTTATGTAGATTTATGTAAGTAAAGCCAAATCAATATTTTATTTAAAAATCCAGGTTGATTTAAAAAAAATAATTATTAGTGTGTAAACAGGGCTTGAAAATTATGGGACTAAATGGGGTTACCCCCCAAAAAGGATTGCTTTTATAAGTTTTTGTACATAACTGTAATGAAATATTATTTCCTAAGATGAGATGTGATAGGGATTAGAATTGCTGTTTCATTGATCCTGGAAAGCCTCTTTTGAGGAAACTGCCTATACAAGAAGTTTATCTATATTCAGGCTGGCAGCTCAATGCAATTTATAATCTTACAGAGTTGTCTGAAACACTAAGATTTTAAGAGTTATTTTAGACCATTCATGCTGGAAGATTCCTCATTTCATTCTTCTCCTTTCCTAGTAGGATTAGTCAATAATTATGGACATTATTTTAAATATAATTTTCTACAATTCTGTTCAAATGAAAATATCTTTTAAATAGAAAGCAAGTTTACAATACTTGCTAAAAAATTTTTATTAAAGCTTTTTATTTACAAAACATATACATGGGTAATTTTTCAACATTGACCCTTGCAAAATCTACTGTTCCAAATTTTCTCCTTCTTCCTCTCACTCCCTCCCCTAGATTGCAGGTAGTCCAATATATGTTAAGATATATTTTAAATACAATATATGCATATATATATATTTATACAGTTATCTTATTGTAAAAGAAAAATCAGATCAAGAAGGAAAGAAAAAACTTAAGAAAACAAAATGCAAGCAAACAACAACAGAAAAACTGAAAATGCTATGTTGTGGTCTACACTCAATTCTCCCAGTCCTCTTCTCTGGGTGTAGATAGCTCTCTTCTTCACTGAACAATTGGAATTGGTTTGAATCATCTCATTGTTGAAGACAGCCATGTCCATCAGAATTGATCACTGTATACTATTGGTGCTGCTGTGTATAATGATCTCCTGGTTCTGCTCATTTCATCTAGCATGATTTCATGTAAATCTCTCCAGGCCTCTCTGAAATGATCCTGCTGGTCATTTCTTACAGAACAATAATATTCCATGACATTCATATACCATAATTTATTCAGCCATTCTCCAATTGATGGGCATCCATTCAGTTTCCAGTTTCTTGCCACTACAAAAAGGGCTGCCACAAACATTCTTGCACATGTGGGGCCCTTTCCTTCCTTTAAGATCTCTTTGGAATATAGGCCCAGTAGAAACACTACTGGGTCAAATGGTATGCATAGTTTGATAATGTTTTGAGCATAGATCCAAATTGCTCTCCAGAATGGTTGGATCCGTTCACAGTTCCACCAACAATATATCAAAAACTTCTCTTAAAAAATAAATAAAAACAATTCTTACATTAGAGCATGAAAACAAAATAAATCCTAAAATAGCTAAAATATTAACTTAGACAATAAAGGCAATATTGTATGCATACCAATGAATTCAGAGTCTTCAGGTACATCTGGCATAAATGATAGTAAATCAAATAATTTAATTGTAAAGTTATTGAAGTTTAGAAAATTAATAACTGAAAATATATTATAAGCTGACTCTTTCCCCCCATGAAGCTTTCTAGATTAAACTCTAGTTGTGACATTACACTTAGCAAACTTTCTCACATAAGCAAACATCACAAATATTAAAGTTTATCCAAAAAAGTAACATTAAATAGCAATGTATAGAAAGAGCAATGTTTCTGCAATCAGAGATGTTGAGTCCAATTCTTTTTTATATCAACATTTTTGACACTGGGCAAGTCATTTTCTCTCTGAGACAATAGTTTCTTCACATGTAAATTTAGTTTTATGAAATCACACACACACACACACACCCCCCACACACACACACATATATTCCTTTGCAGCTCCCAATTTCAATCCATTCCACGAATGAAAGATGTGCTGGTCCACTTAATCTACAGAACTAGAACTACCTCATTATTCTAGTCTTTTCCTTCAACCTCTCAATCCAGACACTATTCACTTGAACAAGTTTATTACATCTGCCTTGAATCCAACCCTCTCCTGACAGTCACCTGTTAAAATTCTTCTTTTGATTCAAAACCCAGCTTGGGTTTGATTTCTTTTATGGAACTTTATCTTGTCCTTCCAACTTATCCTCCTTGATTAATGCTTATTAGTGTAGCTGCTGTATCCTACATGTTCAATTTCAATAATCGTAACTGACATTTTTATGACATCAGATTTTAATGGCATTTTATTTACTTTAACTCATTTGATCTTCACATCAACATGACTCTGATAATTATTATTATCAGCTGCATTTTAAAATGAGTAGCTTGCGACTTTTAAAGGTCATGAATTGCCTGTGGCTCCCACAGCTAATGTCACAGGTAGCAATAAAATCCAGATATTCTAACTCCAGGCCAGCACCTTTCCCTGTGTCATATTGCTGCAGAATCAGAGAGTAGATTGTTTTTCATCTTTGTATCTCTAAGCCCAGTGGTCACAAGTGCTAAATATACTGTTAAACTATAAGAAAAGAAAGGCTAGTTTTTTTTTTCTCACTTTGGTTCAAGAAATACTCATAATTACATAGGTACATAATAATTGAGCTAATCAAAGTTACACAATGTTATCATCAATGAGACAGTGCTACTGTTCATTAGCCCATTACAAACACAGTACTAGAAATTTCTTCTACATGGAATATCACTTCCTGTGCAAACACTGATAATACAACAAGCTTGAAATGCTTCCAAACTGGCAGACTCTCTGCACAAATTATGCAGGGAAAGAGAAAGCCTTCTGCAGATTCAATAGAGCTTGCAGCATAAGAATGATTAAGTGTTTCTATACACAACTACAAATCACAGTAATGAATCAGACGAAAATTTCCAATAAGGGATTTAACTGCACCAGCTGGCCTTCAGACAAGAATGTTCAAATGTAGAATGATGGCATTCTAAATAGCAGTGGTTGCAACTTTCCTAACGTCTGTCTCACATTACTTTGCTGTTTCTAGCAACATATATCAAAAGTATATCAGTCTTTTGAAAAATTATAGCAGGAAAAATGGGGGAGGGAGTCATTTTAGCATTAGGACTTGCCATTAACAAGACTGTTAAAAGATTTACACTCTGAAAAATTAGTGTCAAGGGATACTGGCCAATGAGGGCTCAGTGCTAGAAGTATTCACAGGGGACCTACTGGGAGCCTTTGGTGACCTGCTCCTGAAGTTTATAATGACAGGTGATGGAGAAGTATAACTCCCCACTTCAGAGCATGAACTAGTGTTCTGCTTACTAGATGGTGAAAGTAAGACTTTGGATTGCCTGCTGATCAGCCCTATAAAAGACATAATGTAATCTTATTCCCTGGTGGCAAAAAAAAAAAAAAAAAAAAAAAAAAAAAGGGAAAAATGGTCATATGCCATGGAAGAAGGAACTTAGGTCCCCCTCACCCAAACCTCATATCACCTAGAACTACCATTTCTTTCCCTGTTTATTTGGTTGTTTTTTTTTTCTTTCTTTCCATGAGATAAAGGAGCATTGGAGATTGAATGACCTGATAATATATGAAAAGTAAGAAGTCAACTACTAAAAGTTCAATGATAGGTATTCCAGATAGAGAGAGCCATATATGAGCTAGATGAGATTTAAATCTGCAAACTGGGGGTTTAAGTGCCACATTAAATTTATTTAATAGAAGTGAAGTAATGGTCTACAGTAGCAAAGGAAAGCTTTTCCACCGACTATGCTACATTTGCAAGTGAACTTGGTGGGCCAAATGCTTTTCAGCAACTGCTCTAATGCAGAGCCAGCTCTCCTTAATGACTGAAAAATAGTAGAGGGAAGAGTATAAGAATAAATTTCCAATTATAAGGGGTATTTTATGTTTTTTTGTTTTTTGCTATGGATTTTCCATAACTATTCCATTTAATGCTAATTAATAATAATTGGTCAAATAATACTGAGGAGCTAATTACTGCATTAGGCAATGATGTAGAGGATAGTAGCTGTGGTTGGTGATTGATATTAGTGGAAAGCATACTATAATGGTGAATAAAACCAATAGCATTAGAATGCCCCAACTCAGTATGAGAAGTATCACTAATAGAGTAGTAGCTGCCCTCTGTGGGCCCAGTTTAACAATGTAAATGAAGATTAGGATTAGAACCCCCCAAAATATACTCAGGCTATATTTAAAAATTTATTTGAGATTCTACATTAACAAATGGAAACAATAGAATTAAGTTATTCTTAGATTTCAAGACCAGAGGTCTGAGATAGTTATAAGGAACCTTTGAGTTATCATTCAAACTTTCTAACTTTTAAATTTGGTATATTAATAAATTTGAACACAAACAGTAATAAAATAAACATGCAAAATAATGGAATCCAATCTTAACATCCTTACCATTTACAAAAGCAGAATATGTAAAAAAATTTAAATAAGCAAAGAAAAATATTGTTGTTTTGTAGCCCTCTCTAGTTCAGAAGCAAAATTGTGTTACAGGTGATTTTTTTTCCCCTAAAAGAATAGCTTTTGCTTTTTTTCTTCCTTTTATGATAGTTATGAATATGCAGATGTTTCTGGTTTTGCTGACTTTAATCAGTTTCATCTTATATTTTCCCCCTTGATTTTCTTGTATACTTATGTATCATTCTATGTTACCATAATAATACTTTGAATTCATATAAAATAATTTAAGCCATTCTTCAAATACTGAGTGTATAAATTAAATCCAACTTGAGAACTACTACAAATAAAGTATGAATATTCTTGTAAAAATTTATTTTTTTTCCTTTTATTTGATGATATTTTAATGATGAAATTTTAGCCACCAAATCCCTCATTTCAAATCTGCAAATAAATTGAGACCCAAAGAAATGAAATGACTTTTCCTAAGTCAGCACAAAGTGTGAACTATTTAGACACATTGTGACACAAGCAATGGCAGGTACAATCAACTGATTAGTATCATTTTATATGACACCTAACCAATATTAGAAAGAATCACAAAAAGGAAAATGATCATCTAGTGATCTAATACTAAAAAGACACCTTAATTTTGCTTTTCTTATTTGTTTTCATATTTTAGTAGTTCACAAATCCAAAAACCGGCATGCAAGATATTATTGGGCATGAGTCTAGTTGAAAAAAGTCAACTGATCATGTAGCAAGAACAAGACCCCAGACTGTACACTTGAGAGACAGACTAATAATCTGCTTAATACAGGAAGATATGTTCAATGTATTACTCATGGAAGGTTGCTGAGAGATCATGAATGAGACATATAAAGGATCAAAGGACACAGAAGAATTGGCATAACTGACACAAAAATGAACTGTAATATTGACATTATAAAGCTTTCCAAATGTCAAAACATGTATTTGTAAAACTATTTGCAAAATGACTCCAAAGACTAGTGCTAATCAAATTAAATGTAAATACTGAGTAGTAAGGGGAGGCAAGAAAAATTTCACTTAAAATTTACTTCATAAATTGACTTGGAAGTGTAGTTATATGTCCTAACTATATATGGAAAGGCCAAAGGAAGAGTTCCTTGAGAGTTACTTCAATGGTAAGATTAGAGACTGGTTCTAAAAGGTACCTAAAATCCTTTCCAGTATACTTTGCACATTACAAGCAATGAATAAATACTTCTTGAATTGAATTTAATGTCATGACCAATTTTCACAAAACTATAATGGAAGTTATATATCAATAAACATCTTTCTATAAATTTAATATAATCCAGACACAATTTAATTTGGTCAATGTGCATGCAAATTTTATGCAATTGTATTATAAAATATAAAATATGGAAACATTTAGAACAGGATTGTATCTTCTCTCTAAAAGAAAAAAGCTTCTAAGTACCCAAAACATATATAACACATAAATCTGTCTATGTGACTAGATATTAATAAAGATATAAAGAATGTGGGCAATTACATATTGGAATAAAGAGTAGTCCTATAATATCACTATTTTTAGGAAATCAAAGATTAGAAAACAATCTGTATCTGGTCATGCACAGTAGAATATGCTGTATAATGTTATGCACTGCAATTTAAAAGCTTAGAATATTGTCTAGAGGCCCCATGCCCTCCCCCCACACCCATGCACACTTATTCAGAAGAAGCAAAAGATGAACAATGACATAGATCCTATGTATAAGAAAATTTGGTAACAACAACAAAAAAGATAGTTTACTTTGGGGAAACTAAATTATACTGTCAAAGATATTAATATATATTTTTACTATTGCAAAGTCCCAATTATTCAATAGAGAATTTTCTCAATATTGCTATATGCCCATGTATCATGGAACCACATAATCTCTGAAGAATCCTTAGAAGATCAGAGAACAGTAGAAAGACTCAAAGAAAGGTTAAATATATAGTTGCATATCACCCTTAAAAAATTGTTCATGAAAAATGTGTCATGAAAGTCATGAATCCCTGAAACTGTATGTGCCCTGATCATGTAGTCAGAATGAAGGCTAACTGGTAGATATAGATGTACTGGCATTATAATATATTAAATAATTACAAGAAAGCCTCCAGAATATTCATTAGAAAACATAACGGAATTTTTTTTAAAATGTGTAAGAATATAAGATAAAAAAAATCAAGAATAGCTCATGAGTTGTACAGTGGAGGGAAAACTCACAGGGATGAGGTGAATAATTCTTTTGAAATACTTATTATATGTGTTTGTGTATATGTACATGTGTTCACTTAACTCTCCACTAACTAAAAACTCCAACTCATCTTTCTTATGCATCAATTTGACAAGCAATTGACACAGGATTCTCAAGACGAGGGCAAGGATAGGTAAATGCAACTAAATAAGGAAAGCTTGAGATTCAGGTTTGGTGATGGATTGTGTGTCCAATATTAAAGTGCTTGATAGCCTTGGATAGCTTGGATAGATAAGATTAGCAACTAAGTGATGGCCCTTTTCAGTTATATCACCTCACCAAAGCCATTTATTAAAACAAAGAGGGATTGAGATCTGAAACAATAAAGGAGATATCCTGACTATTGGAATGTCAAATTGTTGAAGTAGAAGATGCTGTATAATGTTATGCATAAATATTATTTATCTTGTATTATCACATCATTATATATTGTCATTGATAATTCATATATATGCATACATGAATTATATCATTATCACTATCATTACTCACACAAATATACATATAATATGCACACTAAATATTCTTATATTTTTTTAAAAAATATAATACTGAAATATATGACTTAATTGTAACAACTTAAGAGAAGGACAGATGAGCATATATGTATCTTATCATGCTAGCATACTTTTCTATTTAAAATTCAAAGATGCAGAGAGGGAGATTAGAATGCTGATTTTGGATCAGACATTTTATTTGAATCCCATTTCAGACTTCCAAGCTAGGTGACCCTAAGTAAGTCATTTACTATTCAAAGAGTAACTACACTATGAAAAGTATAAATGTGTTTTGTGTGTACATATATATAAACATAAATGTATATACATACACGTTCATATATACACACTAAGAAAATGCTATGAATCATGTTTGTATTTCTTAGTGTAAAGAAATAATACAATTATGATGACTTCTAGAAGTTTAGAAGATTTTCATAAAATTTTATTTACTTATCAATTAATGAATTAATACTACTCAATGAGAGTATTATATTCATAAAATAAATCATTACCTTAGAAATTTAAATGATGATTTATTAATAAAATATTTATTATCTGATACATATTATTTATAAAGTGCCCTTGATTACTATTAGTTTTTGATTACTGAAAAAATATTTTATATTTCAAATTTTCACTTCATGCAGATTGCACTGCACAGTATCTGGCAATGGATGCTCATCCTACTCTGCATAGAACTCTGGGTCTTTTTTCCTTGCCTGCAAACAGTATTCTTGATTTCAAGTGCAAAGACCAGCACAGAGTACAGAACAAAGCTTCCCCATATCCTCTTCCAAATTACTTTGCTCATATATAATGTCTCAAATAATGTAATGGTCTTTCAGGTTCTTATCTTGGACCTTCACCAAATCACTTAACTTCTCTAGATACCAATTAATTCTCTAAAACCATAAATTTCAGAGGCACTCTCACCTGGTAGTTCCTCATACCAATAATATGTCAAGGCTTATCCTTAAATCTTTAATTTACTATGATGTTTTTGTTTGTTTGATTTTTGACTAAGGAAACCAAAAAGTGTCCTGCTTTTTGCTGGAAGGGTTAAAAGAAATAATCAATGAGTTAAAGTCTATTATATTATATTATATATCAATAGCCTATTATACTCAGAGAGAACATGAAATCAGAAAACTTTGAATGTATGGAAAGGACCTTTAAAGTTATCTCTTCATAGCCTTCTAATGAATGCAGCAATTTTCTGAATGATCCTGTTTCACTGTTTCAACATTTCAAGTAATTTGGCACACCCTACTATAAAGAATGTCATATTCCATTTCTGAACCATCCAAATTGTTAGAAAATTCTTTAAATTGAGTTCTTTTCTACCTTTCTATAACTTCCATATCATAGTCCAATCTATTTAAGACATATTCTCACTTACATGAAATAAGAACACCCTTCTGTCTTTGGCTGCACATGTAAGATAGACCTTAATAGAATATACTATTTTTTTTAGATTATACTATTTATAGGAAAAAAATAAAAACAGTTGATTAAGTTATAGATTAGATAGTTATAAACTATTTTTTCTATGACTTTACTGTGATTCCATTGTTGCAAAGAGCTCCCAAATAAGGAAACATTATCAGTGTTAATCAGCACTACTGTTTAATTCATAGTCTCACTGTGTGGCTCAATGACATTGTGAGGATGAATGACTTACCCCAATCAAAAAATCTGAATGTATTAGAAGAATGACTTGAATGCAGAATTCCATATGAAATCCCATGTCAACTATCAAATCCCTAAGCTATGATGTTTTTCTAATCTTTTAAAATTTAAACATGCCCTTTTGTTCACCTTCCTTGAAGCTATATTAGAATTATAAGGAATTCATAGAATCAGATTGAGAACTGAAGGGAATCCCACAGTATGAGGTAGAATTTGAACCCATGTCCTTTGACTTCAGAGCAATTTTTTTTTATACTTCCCAGAGACTCTTCATCTATCTCTAGACTCTGACTGCTCCAAAAGGAGATGATCACACAGTTCTATATCTTATGAAGCTGATTCATGTTACCTTTTATAAATTCTTCAAAATGATTAACTTTGTTTGTCTTTAAAGTACAAGTTCAGGAATTTAAAGACATATAAGAATGCTATAAATTAAGACAAAAAAATACATAGTACAAAACATAGCACTGAAGTCAATGCAAGCATAAACATGAAAAACAACTTGGAAATATCATTGGTAGCCTTTAGATTACCATACTTTCTTGTAGACTTAGGAAAGCATAACCTTAGATAATATTCTGTTGTTGTTAAATTAAAAGTAGTAACCTGTCTTTTCCCCCAAAGTATCTTAAATTGATTATGATATTTAAATCAATAGAAAAGGAACATTAAAAGAGACACTGAATGTTTCTGTGTTCAAAGCAGCAGAAAAAATAGATGCTGCTATATAACTATGATGGGTTATTTACTATAGATGAACACTAAATTTAGGACCTACTTTCCTGAAAGCTAATGCAAAAAGAGCTGGAGTGGGGAGAAGATGCTTAATTATATTGCTGTCATTATCTGATAAGGAGGAATTCTTCTGAAGAGGCAACTGTTTTCCTGGAAGTGATAGCCTTCATCTATTGAACAACTAGGAAGAAGGTTTTAAGATAAGGAGATAAGAAGCAGATATATACTTATACAGCTATGTCCAGTGGCTATGTTCTGCTGTTCTCTCCCTTTCCTACTGACTTCTTCACAACATCTTTTCACATTAGTTTGCGGCAAGATTGAAGATCTTTCTACAAAGTTTAAAAAATTAATCTACTTCCACTCACTTCATACTAACTGAAAATATTCCTCTTTTTCTGCCAATGTTTCACTGGCAGGAAGTTCAACTGAATTTTCAAACAAAGCTAGATTCTTTAATAGAAGCTCAGTAAAGGATAGTTTGGGTTTAATATTTTAAAAGCCAAGATTAAAATTAAATGAATGCCTGGTGTGACTGATCAATGGACAACACATGATTATGAGTGATAATATTAAATTCTGTAAAATGTTCTGAAATATAATTGAGCACCTGGAGGGAAACATAAATAGGAAATATCCCTTTGATAGAGAGATTACCAAAAACAGAAATAACAATAATAACAGTTTGTATTCTCAGAGCACCTGTCTTTCAAACACCAACTGCTTTACAAACAATGGCTGTGATTCTTTTAGCAAAGAAAAAAAAAGTTCCCATTTTAGAGTAACTTAGAGATGTAATAATTATTTCAAAACATTACTGGCACCATGAAGATTATCCACATGACTTGAAAGAGTTACTACCCCTCCCAATTTTAAGCCATTGAATGAATTCCTTTTCAAATGAACAGTTAAGTACTTTATCTCATAACATTTCTCTCCCAGATCTGACTATTTTACTATTAGCTGCATCACTACTACTACTTTACATATATATATACATTTATGCACACATGTATGTATATATTTAGACATATCTTTTAGTATACAGAGATATGCAGAGATCTATGTATATGTATGGATGTGCAGGTATGTAAATATATATGATATATACATAGATATACATAAATACATACACATATATATATATGTGTGAATATATACATATGTATATATAGATAGATAGATAGATAGATATTATATGTATATTATAGATAGATACATACAGGTATGCATACACACACACACACACACACACACACACATATACTTCCTAAGGTTATTATACTCAACTGGCACTCTATATAGAAAGTACTACTTTTTAAATTATGGGGATGATGATAATGATGACATCCTAACATTTTTAGTGACTTAAGCATCTGCATGAAGATCATCTACTCCATTCTAACCTTTTACTAGCACCCATAGTAAATTAACTATTTATGATTTATACTATTTTAACATAATCTTTCAACCTCCTCCAATGTAGTCAAGTCTGCATTGGGTCTTCATTACTGCTTAGCAGCAGCCCATGGACATTTTTTTCTGATTTATCAACTAATACAAAACACTTGTTTTGTTCTATGCCCTCAAATCTTCAACCATTTTTTCTCTTATGTTCTCTCTTTAAGCCACCTGCATCTATAAAGAGGAGTGTGGAAACTAAGTGTGAATCACCACATAGTATTTTCACCATTTTTGTTGTTTTTGCTTGCTTTTTTTTTCATTTTTTTCCTTTTTGATCTGATTTTTCTTGTACAGCATGATAAATGTGGAAATATGCATAGTAAAATTGCACATGTTTAATATATATGGGATTACTTGCTGTCTAGGGGAAGGGGTAAGGGGAAGAAGAGAAAATTTGGAACACAAGGTTTTGTAAAGGTGGATGTTGAAAACTATATCTTTGCATATATTTTGAAAATAAAAAGCTATTATTAAAAAAATTTTTTCTCTCTCTACACTCATATTTATGGCCTGCACCTAATCGCACTGAGACTGAGGTCACATGAAGTTATAAACAGAAAAGAAAGGTTTAGTGCCTTAACTCTGATGTTTTAAAATAAACATTGGCTTAATTATTTCTCTGCCCATTAAATTTAACTCAACAATCACTAGAAAAGCTTCTACTACATTTCAGGCACTGATAAAATTCATTGGGGAAAATTAGAAAAATAAAAGAACCCCTTTTCTTAAAGAAGCTTACATCCAGAGAAATTGCTTGTAATGCAACTTGAATGAGCCTAGAATAGATGTTAGTTAAGATGGAAGTATATGTTATTTCACAGAGATAATTTATTTTGCTTACCTGAGAGCACATAGAGTAAACATCTGTCAGATGTTTATGATGAATGCTTTACACTTTCCATCCCTACTATCTCCAACACTTACCACCGTGCCAGGGACATAGAAACACTTTTAATAAATACTTATTGACTGACTGTGTAAATGACATTATATTTAGATAATGTGAATTGCTTTTTTTTCCCATTTGCTACCTTTATAACCCTGATAAGTCATTAAATATCTCTAGGTCTCAGTTTCCTCATCTGTATGATGATGGGCTTGTATGATGTTTGCTGTTTAACAACTCCAGGAGAAATGCCAAGAACACAGCAGAGATCTGTATAACATGTTCATAGATATAACGAACGTCTTTAATACTGTCAGTAGTGAGAAATTATGAAAGACAAAATTTGGTTGCCTGATAAAGTTCACCAATACTATATGCCAATTTCATGATAGTGTGAAGGCCTATGTTTGGGAGAATGAAGAATGCTCTGACACTTCCCAGTTACCAATGGACTGAAGCAGGACTGTGCTTCAAGATTAGCATGATTTTTTTTTCTGTAGATGCCTTCAATAAGGATGAAAACAGTATCAAGATCTAATATCACAGACTGTAAAATATTTAACTTGAAAAGGCAACCAAAACCAAGACTAAAGTAGAGGGAGAGTTGGTGTATGACATGCGGTTGTAGATGATCATGCATTTAATGCAACCTCTGAGCCTGAGATATAGGGATCAATTTCCTGATACTTGGGCTAATTTTTATCTAACAATTAACATCAAGAAAATAGAGGTTTTCTATCAATCAGCACTCCACTATTCACACATGGAAGCATTGGTTATAAAAAATGGAAAAATTTTGAATATTGTGCATAATATATTCAGTTACCGTGAGAGTATACTTTCCAGGAACATACAGACAGATGATAATGATTGGCAGAGCTAGGTCAGTGTTGGGAAGGTTCCAAAGGAAAACACGCAGGAGAAAAAGTATTAGCCTGCCTCCCAAACTGAAGTTCTACAAAGTCATTTTGCTGACCTCATTGTTGTATATCTCTAAATGTGGACAGAATTAACAGTGTCATGTCAGGAAATTGAATCATTTAAGTCACTGAGTTATTTCATTTGAATTGTCTTAGGAAGATTCTGAAGATCACCTGGCAAAATAAGATACTGGACATTAAGACCCTTTCTTCAGATTAACTACCAATTATTCAAACTAATCCAAAGAACTGGTCATATTGCACAAATATCAAAAAAGTACGTTTGCCTAAAATACTGTTTTACTGAAAAGTCCCACAACATAAACAACCTCATGGAGTTCAGAAGAGGCAATATAAGTGCACTATCAAGGTTTCTCTGAAGAACTTTGGGATTAATGCTACTGGCACAGAACAAATCACATAGCAAGGCATAGCCACATCAAAGAAGGTGTGCTATATGAACAAAAGAAAATTGTCATAGCTCAGAAACAAAGGGAAATGTATAAATTTAAAAACTACTCCAAGGATTTTTTGTAGACTATGTGAGCCCCATCTGTGTGGTCATACTTTACCTTGACACCAATATGGCAATGTAATTGTTGTTCTTCATTCTCAGAGAAGATCAAAATCAATGATGGGGTTGGACCATTTGAAATCTAGCTTTATATTCTCTGATCCAGTATGTAACATACGTGGTTAATCATCTTTTAGGTTTGGCTTTCATTACAGGGAGCTGAAGGTGAGTGAGAAAAATAGAGTACTCACACTTAAGAGAACCAATTCTACCTTTCCATAGCTCTAATTGTGAAGATATCCTTTCTCCTCCTATATTTGCTGAAATTCCACTCCATCCCGTGCATTTTTGCCATGTGAGAGCCAATTTTTCTAATGCCAATTTCCACCTATGTGACCTTGAAGCATCACTTAACTTCTAGTCATCGATTTGTACATTTGTAAAATGAGGAGGTCATCTGAATTAGATGACCTCTAAGGTTCCATTCAGATCTAAAACCTGATCCAAATTCTGGTCTTAATCTTTCAGATAGTCATTCTAAACTTGAAAACTGCTAAGTTAAGAAGCTCACAAGAATCATTTCCTTCATTCTTCAAACAAAACATTTAAGCACTCACTATATCCTAGGCACTGTGCTAAGCACTGGGGCTACATAAAGAAACAAAAGTTAGCCCTTGCTCTCAAGGAATTTATAATCTAACAAGATCAAAACCTTTTCACCATTGTGAGCTTCTGTCAATGCTCACTAGTTTTTCTAATTTCTTTTTAAAATATGAGCAAGAATTGAAGTCAATATTCTACACTGAATTGTCCCTAATTACCATTTGAAGATGTAATACATAAAATAATCAATTAACTCCTTGGGATTACACAATTTTCATTGATTTTGATCCTTTCCTGAGGTTCATTATCCTTCTTCCCTAGGCAATCTTACACCAGGCAACAGAATAGTCCTGATTTTGTCACTTGATTTATGTGATTAAATCTCAAAATTAGGATCTTTCAAGTCTTGGCTATGACAATTTTGAGAAATGAGATCAGGAAGCACATCTACTTTATATTATGTTATATTATTATATACTCATGAGTATAAGAAAAGATGTAAAAGGTTTATCAATATCTTTATTTCTGGGTCTGTTCTACAAATCTTGCTTATTTCTTCGGTTTTTAAAGATTATTTGTACTTATTTTCAACTTCAGAAATCATATTTAAATTCTTAACAATGACTTTCAAAGCCACTTTTGGCCTATTCACTGGTCCTTCAGTCTCTTCTATTCTTTCTGAAAGTAAGTCACACATTAAGTAATTGAACAGCTTAGGAAACAAATTCTGAACAAAGCTCAAATGTGTCCTTTGCGGGATACCAAGTTCCTCATATTTTGACCAGGGAATTTTTTTATTTCTATCATGCTTATGACAAATCCTCTTTCATCCAGTCCCCAATTGTAAGGTGTCTATTCCCTGTTCTCCAAGACTGAAATCCTAAGACTGGGCAAATTACATTGGCATCTGGTTAAAAGTTATATAATCAAGGGCAACAGTAGATAAAGTTTTAGGGCTGGAGGCAGGATGACTAATTTTCATGAGTTCAAATCTGGCCTCTGACACTTAGTAGCAGTGCTACTCTGGACAAATAACATAACTCTGATTGCCTCAATTTCCTCACCTGTAAAAATGATCTGGAGAAGAAAATGGTAAGTTTATCCAATACCTTTGCCAAGGAAGCCACAAACAGGGTCACAAGGAGTCAGATATGAATGAGAAGTCCAAAGAATAAAAACATTGCTAGATATATTGTTGGTAAATCTTTTTCTGGTAATTATTTCAAAGAGCTGGAACTCCTAATGCTTTCTTAGCATTATTGAGGCATTCTCTCATTGCAGAGGGCATTGATTTTTTCCCTTTCACTGCTATAAATAATGCTGAAATTAACATGGCTAGTTTTGTTTAACAACAACTTCTTCAGTCTTACCATGTCTTATTATGCCAAAACTCTGTCTTTTAATATCAGTTGCATTGATTGGTGCCAACATCAGAGATCTAGAAATAGTGTTAATTATCTGCAGCTGCATACACATAGCAAAGGGAACATGAAAAACTGGGCTTCTTACTCACAATACAAGAAGCAATTAAAAAAGAAACTCTCTGCCATAAGGGGATAGTAAACATTCACAAAACTTTTCCCAGAGTAACTATAAAAAGTAGGTCATATCTCAAGTCTGGAAACCTCAACTTTCATTCTGTATCATCTAAAAAGTTCATTCTTGTACCACATTGATAAGATTTAAAACATATTTCCTTTTTTTCATTATAAGAGACAGCACCTGTCCGATTGGCTAAAATGACAGGAAAAGATAATGATGAATGTTGGAGGGGATGTGGGAAAACTGGGACACTAATACATTTTTGGTGGAACTGTGAATGGATCCAACCATTCTGGAGAGCAATTTGGAGCTACGCTCAAAAAGTTATCAAACTGTGTATACCCTTTGACCCAGCAGTGTTTCTAATGGGCCTATATCCCAAAGAAATCTTAGAGAAGGGAAAGGGACCCACATGTGCAAGAATGTTTGTGGCAGCCCTTTTTGTAGTGGCTAGAAACTGGAAACTGAAGGGATGCCCATCAATTGGAGAGTGGCTGAACAAATTATGGTATATGAATGTTATGGAATATTATTGCTCTGTAAGAAACGACCAGCAGGACGATTTCAGAGAGGCCTGAAGGGGCTTGCATGAACTGATGCTGAGTGAATTCAGCAGAACCAGGAGATCATCATACGCAGCAACAACAGTATTACATGATGATCAATTCTGTTGGACATGGCTCTCTGCAACAAAGAGTTGTCTCAGGCCAGTTCCAATTGTTCACTGAAGAGAACCATGTACACCCAGAGAGAGGGATATGAAATGTGGACCAACACATAACATTTTCATGATCTCTGTTGAAGTTTGCTTGCATTGTGTTTCCTTTCTGTGATTTTCTTTTTTTTTTCTTGTGGATGGGATTTTTCTTGCATAACTTGTCAAGTATTTCAACATTATTGACATGTAGTGGACTTCTTGCCATCTAGGGGAGGGGAGGGAACTGGGGGTAAAATTTGTAATGGAGGGCTTTGTAGAGATCAATGCTGGGGAACTGCCCATACATATGTTATCCAGATGAGAAGCTTTAAAAAAAAAACAAAACAAGAGACAGCATATTGCTTGGAAAGGTTATTTGGTATAAATTGATGGTCATAATGCTTTAATGAACAGAAAGCTAGTACTATCACACAGAGGCAAAGCAACTTGAAATTAGTTATGAATTTATAATATGCAGACATATGTGTCTAAGACAGATGTGTCTAAGCACATATGTATGGTTCTATATCTTCCACTTTGCTTGACAAAACAAGGTATTGTGATGCCAGTCATAAATACTAAGAAAGAAATATAAATGCATAAAACTTCAACTTTTAATACGCATTACTTGGTATTTCGGAACTTGTACTTGTAAGTACTAAATAGACAACTAATGACATTAAGTTTTAAAAAAGATAATTGCCACTCACATCATTTGAGGTCTATGTTTCTGAAACTTACTCTTTAAAGTAAATTCCTTTCTTATTGATTTCAAGGTTTTGCACTGGAGGAAAGGGGAAGATAGAACATAGTATTATGCATCTCCCTGATCCGCACAGACCCTCTTTTGCTCTTGTACACTCAATTATTTAAAAGGGAAATGAAAACAAACAAACAAACAAACAAACAACAACAAAAAAAAAACTTTTCTCACCAGCCCTGAAGTCAGGAGGACCTGAGTTCAAATCAGATGCCAGATACTTAACACTTCCTAGCTGGGTGACTCTGGATAAGTCACTTAACCCCAACAATCTTAGCAAAATTTAAAAAAAAAAGGAAGAGGAGGAGGAGGAGGAGGAAACAGGGAGAAAGGGGAAGAGAAAGGGAGAAAGAGAAGGAGAAGAAATTTCTTTCTCTCCAAGCATAGTGGTTTTTTAGAAAATAGAAAACCATATATATATGCATCAATCATCATTTATTTAACACCTCTTCTCTGCAAACATTGTACTAGGCACTAGAGAGAAAAGCTTAAAAATGCCTAGTCTTAAGAATTTTACATTTTAATATGTATATAAATAAACACATACATGTTCTCAAAGACCTGCTGTAGAAGCTTTGGGAGGACAGACTGAGTCAGCAAAATGGTTCACCTCCTTTGATATGCCACCATACTTTGCTCTTCACCCAGTAATAGCCTCCAAGCTAACAATTCTCATTCTTGATTAGATTCCTCCTCTTTGAATATCTAAAATCCTAAGTAACTTTTGTTCATATTGTCTTTTGCCTATATAATGGCCCTGCCCCCAAAGGATGCTACAGTGAGGTAATAACTGTATACATAGTTCAAGAGTAGGGCAGTGGAGACAGATGGAAAACACAACTAGAATTTATATTAACATAGAAAGGCCTAAAGTACCAGACCCACAATGGAGCTTATCTTTTTTTTGTTGTTTGTTTTTTGTTTTTTTGTTTTGTCTCAGAAGCAGGCAGATTCATTTTAAAAAATCTCAGAGTTAAATAGCTATCAGAAAAAAAGAGGCTGTTTTCTGGGGAAAGGGGGCAGAGACAAAGAGAAGAGGGCCCAATAACTCATAAAAAGTCAATGAAATCAGAGTTTAGAACTATGAAAGGATACAGACAAGCCATAAGATTCTAGTGAAGAGAACTTTCTTCTGAAGCCATACACAAATAATTGACTCTCTGTTCTTAAAAAAGAAATTATTCAACATTTCCATTTATTATGTCCTATTTTGTAGCTATAACCAATGGTCCATTCAAACAAAATACTAATGAAATATCAGTCCCTTTATTGAATATAGCTTATGTAAAAATAAAAACAAAAACAATATTTAGTTTTTTTCAAGATCAGAAATAGAAATAAAGAAATAAAACTGATTCACAGATCTTTAGCTCTTTATCACATTAAGTATTCCATTTTCCATTTGGAGAAAATGTCTGAAGTATCAGAGGCAGAAATAGGGGGATGGGAAAAAATTAATGCCCACTTCCACCTGGACCCCTATTCTGACACTGAATAAATCAAGTGAGGCTCATCTACTGAACCTAGAATCAATTCAGTAGGAGCAGAAAAATTGGAATCATCTAAAGTAGTCCTTTTATTTCCTTACCCAGGCCTATTACAAGATGAAAATTCCATTTTTTTTCTCACCCGTTTCACAAATTACCAATAGCACAATAACAGGATATTTAGAAATTATTTAGAGAAATGTAAGATTTTCAATATAAATTCTAGCAACGCATGTTGAGTATAATGACCCTAGAAAGGATCAACCATAGAATTATAAATTAAAATAATTTTAAAGTACCCTAAATACCCTCTCACCCAAATTCTACATTTTTCAGCTAAAGAGAATTTGAGATCCAGAGAAGTAAAATGATATACCAAAGGTCACGAAGTATCAGAGCTCAATTTCACTATAATCTATTTTCTTTTTTATCAAAATGACAATATTTTCTCACAAGATATTGACTACCTTTAGATAATAGTTCAATGCATTCCAGATTGTCTGTTGAAAATTCTCTACTATTTAAAGGGGCAGTTACAGTAACAGAGTCCTCTTTGGACTGGACTAAGAATTAGCAGTTCCAGGTTTGAATCCCACTAATGAGACTTAACTTATATAGTCTGTACCCAAATCCTTTAAACTCTTTGAGTTAGGATCTTTATTGCTAAAATAAGGGCAATGATAATTATATTACTCAATTACTTTGTAAACTTCTAATATACAGGTCCATTATTATTGAGATGTTCTTTTTTTAAATTACTATCTGATTGATCTTTTGGTATTTTCTACCATCTCAGATGAATCACTCTGATCCCTCTAACTTTTTTAAAAAGGAAAACTGGCTAAAGTAAAAAAAAATGCAGCACCCTAGAACAGATATGAGGGCAATTGGGTGGCAGAGCCAAGATGGCAGAGTGAAAAGGTGACTCTCTGCATCCTCCTCCGATCCTCTCTCAAATCAACAATAAAATAAGCCTCTGAACTGATCTTCAAGTCAACCAACTCAGAAATATTTGGACACTGCTTGCTGATATCTCTGGAAAACTTCACATCAGGTTTGTCTAACTCGGACAGGGAGATAAACAGAGGACTCTGGTGTAGGCGGGAAGTGAGGGTGGGACTCAGCTCAGCTCATCCTGGCAGAAATTCCAAACTCCAAACTCCAAATTCCAAACACCTGGAGTTTATCTGAGGTACTCGGATACTCTGCCCTGATTGGAGGCAGGTGTTTTGGCAGACTTGCCTAGTTTAAGGAGTAATTCGGACTTAGTCCTAGCCCCCACTGGCCCAGCACCTTAAGTTAATTTGCCAAATTGCCCCAGGGCAAAGATCTTCAGCCTTGGTTTTTTTTTTTCCCTACCTTAAAGAGATATCCACACGGTCTTAAAAAAAAAAAATGAAGAAGCAAAAGAGAGCTCTCACCGTAGACAGCTTTTATCGAGAAAAAGAAGGGCTGATCCCAGATCATGAGGTTCCTTTAGACAAAATTCCAGAAGTTATTAACGACCATCACTGGTCAATTTTTCAAAGGGCTTTTCTGGAAGATTGCATAAAGACCCTCAAAAGAGAGCTGGAGGATAAATGGGAAAATAAACTGAAATCAGTGCAAGAAGGATACAATATCTTGCAAGAAGGATATGATGCCCTGCAAAAGAGATAGGAAAAAGACACCAATTTATTGAAAAATAAAATTAGCAAAGTGGAAAAAGAGTGCAATGAACAAAAAAATTCAATTGGCCAGTTACAAAAGGAGCTTAAAAAAGGTAACTGAAGAAAACAACACTTTAAAAATAAGAATTGAACAAATGCAAGTGAATGACTAAATAGGACTTCAAGAATCAGTCAAACAAAAACAAAAAAAAATGAAAAATTAGAAGAAAATATGAAATATCTCCTAGGAAAAACAACTGACTTGGAAAATAGATCTAGGAAAGACAAGCTAAGGATTATTGGACTTCCTGAAAGCCATGATGAAAAAAAGGAATCTAAACACTATCTTCCAGGAAATCCTGAAAGAAAACTGCCCTGAGATTGTAGAATCAAAGGGCAAAATCACCATTGAAAGAATTCACCGATCACCTCCTGAAAGAAACCCCAAAATTAAAACCCCAAGGAATATCGTGGCTAAATTTCAGGACTATAGCACCAAGGAACAGATTCTGCTAGCAGCTAGAAAGAAACAATTCAAATACCGAGGATCAATAATTAGAATCACACACAATCTGTCAGCCTCCACATTGAAGGATCGAAAGACCTGGAACCAGATATTCCAAAGGGCAAAGGAACTTGGATTACAGCCAAGAATAACCTATCCAGCTAGAATGAGCATTATCCTCCAGGGAAGAAGATGGTCATTCAATGATATAGGTGAATTTCACCTATTTCTAATGAAAAAACCAGATCTGAACAAAAAATTTGACATCCAAACACAGAACTCAAGAGATGCATAAAAAGGTAAAAAGGAAAGAACTCTTGAGAACTTTATTTCTACTAGGGGGATATTTAAAGTTTGGGGGTATAATTAACTAGATATTACTTTAATAATATGAAAAGGAGAACTAGAGGGGGAAAAGCTGTCATACTGGGGAAAAGAGGGAAAAAGTGGTAAAATAAGATCTAAAAAAAGGAGGTAAAAACAAGGTAAAATCTCTTAAAGAGGCAAAGAAAACCTAATATAATTGAGAGAAAGAGGGGAGGGAGATGAGCATTGTGTAAATCTTACTCTCATCAGGTTGGACTCTAAAAGTGTATATCAGACAGTTGATTTCACATAGAAACTTGTCTGTTGCTAGAGGGAAGTGGGAGGGAAAGGAGGAAAAGAAAGGGATAAACTAATAGAAGGGAAAATAGAAGAATCAGGGGAAAGGAGTAAAAACAGGGGGAGGGAATCTAAAGGGTGGAGTATTGTTTGGGAGAGGGGGTCATCAAAAGCAAAGTACTGAGGAGGGGGAAAGGGAGAAAGGGGAAAGGAAAGGGGAAAACATAACTTGGGTAAATAAGATGGCAGGAAATAAAGAATTAGTTATTCTAACTGTGAATGTGAATGGGATGAACTCTCCCATAAAGCAGAAGCGGATATCAGACTGGATTAAAAACCAGAATCCCACAATATGTTGTCTACAAGAAACATATCTAAAACATAGTGACACATATAGGATGAAGGTAAAAGGCTGGAGCAGAAAATATTATGCTTCAGGTGAACACAAAAAAGCAGGGGTAGCAATCCTTATCTCAGATCAAGTAAAAGCCAAGATAGATCTAATCAAAAGAGATAAGGAAGGAAACTATATTTTATTAAAGGGTGCCATAGATAATGTAGCAATAATTATACTAAATATATATGCACCAAGTGCAATAACATCCAAATTCCTAGGGGAGAAATTAAGAGAGATGCAAGAAGAAATAGACAGCCAAACAATACTAGTGGGGGATCTCAACCTTGCTCTTTCAGAATTAGATAAATCAAACCACAAAATAAACAAGAAAGAAACTAGGGAGATAAAACAATTGTTAGAAAGGTTAGGTATGATAGATCTATGGAGAAAGTTGAATGGAGACAGTAGGGAGTTTACTTTTTTCTCAGCAGTCCATGGAACCTATACAAAAATTGACCATGTGTTAGGGCATAAAAACCTCAAAATCAAATGCAGAAAGGCAGAAATAGTAAATGCATCCTGTTCAGATCATGATGCAATAAAAATCACATGCAATATAAGGCCAGGAGAAAATAAACCAAAAGTTAATTGGAAATTAAATAATCTAATCCTGAAGAATGAATGGGTGAAAGAGCAAATCATAGACACAATCAATAATTTCATCCAGGAGAATAACAATAAGGAGACAACATACCAAAATTTGTGGGATACGGCCAAAGCGGTTATAAGGGGCAATTTTATATCTCTAGATGCTTACTTGCATAAAATAAAGAAAGAAAACATCCACGAATTGGGCTTATTATTTAAAAAAAACTAGAAAAAGAACAAACTAAAAACCCTCAATTAAATATCAAATTGGAAATTCTAAAAATAAAAGGAGAACTTAATAATAATTGAAAATAAGAAGACTATTGAATTAATAAGTAAAACTAAGAGTTGGTTCTATGAAAAAACTGACAAAATAGATAAGCCTTTAATTAATTTGATAAGAAAAAGGAAAGAGGAAAATCAAATTGTTAGTCTCAAGAATGATAAGGGAGAACTGTCCCCCAATGAAGAGGAAATTAGAGCAATAATTAGGAGTTACTTTGCCCAACTTTATGCCAGTAAGTTTGATAATCTAAATGAAATGGAGGAATATCTACAAAAATATAGATTGCCCAGGTTAAAAGAAGAGGATATAAATTATTGAAATAGCCCCATATCAGAAAAAGAAATAGAACAAGCTATTAACCAACTCCCTAAGAAAAAATCTCCAGGGCCAGATGGATTTACATGTGAATTCTACCAAACATTCAAAGAACAATTAATTCCAATACTACACAAACTATTTGAGAAAATAGGGACAGAAGGTATACTGCCAAAATCCTTCTATGAGACCAATATGGTGCTGATAGCTAAACCAGGTAGGGTGAAAACAGAGAAAGAAAACTATAGACCAATTTCCCTAATGAATATTGATGCAAATATTTTAAATAAGATATTAGCAATGAGATTACAGAAAGTCATCCCCAGGATAGTACACTATGACCAAGTAGGATTTATACCAGGAGTGCAGGGCTGGTTCAATATTAGGAAAACTATCAGCATAACTAATTATATTAATAACCAAACTAACAAAAACCACATGATTATCTCAATAGATGCAGAAAAAGCCTTTGATAAAATCCAACACCCTTTCCTATTAAAAACACTAGAGAGTATAGGAATAAATGGGCTTTTCCTTAAAATGATCAGTAGCATCTATTTAAAACCATTCAAGCATCATATGTAAGGGAGATAAACTAAAACCATTCCCAATAAGATCAGGAGTGAAACAAGGCTGCCCACTGTCACCATTGCTATTTAATATTGTATTAGAAATGTTAGCTTTAGCAATAAGAGAAGAAAAAGAAATAAAAGGAATCAGAGTAGGTAATGAAGAAACCAAATTATCACTCTTTGCAGATAACATGATGGTATACTTAGAGAACCCTAAAGAGTCAACTAAAAAACTACTAGAAACAATTCATAACTTTAGCAAAGTGGCGGGATTAAAAATTAATTCACATAAATCATCAGCATTTTTATATATTACCAACAAAGTTCAACAGCAAGAGATACAAAAAGAAATTCCATTCCAAATAGCAGATGATAGGATAAAATATTTGGGAATCTATCTGCCAAGGAAAAGTCAGAAACTACATGAACTAAACCACAAAACACTTTCCACACAAATAAAATCAGACCTAATCAATTGGAAAAATATTAAGTGCTCATGGATAGGCAGAGCAAACATAA
>JAJPUD010012770.1:0-47670 GCA_023553655.1 Myrmecobius fasciatus | reverse complement strand
CTTCCCTCCTAATCTTGTCTGCATTGATTTTGTTTGTACAAAAACTTTTTAACTTAATATAGTCAAAGTTATCTATCTGGTTTTCAATTAAGAGTTCCAGTTCTTCTTTGGACATAAATTTATTCCATCTCCATAGGTCTGAGAGGTAAACTATATTACATTCCTCTAATTTACTTATAGTATCACTCTTTATATCCAGATCATGAACCCATTTAGAATGTTCACTTCTTTTCTAAAATCCAGAATTGTCTAGAAACTCTTTTGTTCCTCACATTGAAATAAATATAATATAAATGCTGATTTTGAATTAACAGCATTTTCCTCTAATTTAAAATGACAGTAATTCAAGTGGGATAAAATGAGCCAAAATGACACATAACATGCTTTAAAGATTACTTTATAGGGGCAGCTAGATGGTGCAGTGTATGGAGTCTCAGCCCTGAAGTCAGGAAGATCTGAGTTCAAATGTGGTCTCAGACACTTAATACTTCCTAATTGTGTGACCCTGGGTAAGTCACTTAACCCCAATTGCTTCAGCAAATATATATATATACACATACAAACATATATATATATATATATTACCTTATAAACTAAATTCTTTGTCTATGACATAAATATGATATCTCATCATATAGCATCAATTTAATTTTTGTTATTTGGGTTCTTTTGTACAAGTAAAAAAGTGGATATATATTATTATATGTATTATTGAATATATTAATTAATTAAATTATGTTTTATAATAACTCTCATAGAATGCTTGAAGTTGTTTTGAAGGTTATTTCTTCCAAAGAAATGTGCCTTTAACATATTTTTATTGAAAAAGCATAGTTAAGATTTATACAACATGGAGGCGGAGCCAAAATGGCATAGAGGAGACATCTATTTATCTTAATGTTCTCTCAGATAAACACCAAATCAAGTCTCTGACTGGTTTGGGAGTGACAGAATCCACAAATAATTGGAGTGTAACAAATTTCCAGCAGAAAATATTTTATAATAACTCCAGAAAATGTCTGTTTCAATTGGGCACAGAAGGCTGTGCCAAGTGCAGGCACAGTACACAATCCCAGGGCAGTGTGAGCCCTGTGTACCAGGAAATATAACCAGAGGAATCTAAACCAGTTTTGGCTATTCTTTCCTGGTTGCAAACCAATAGATAGCAGATTAGCTGTAAGACATCCAACACAAACACAAAAGGCAAATAGTGAGCCCATTAACCCCAGAATAATGCAGAATCTAGCCATGTCTACCCAGCACAGGAAGTTACTCAGCTCCAACCCAGCACAGATACTGCTGCCTGTAGAGCAAGTTTGGACAATCTCCCCTTTATCCCTAAAACAGACCTGAAGTTTGTTTTTTTTGTTTGTTTTGTTTTGTTTTTTGAGCAAAAAATAACTCAGACCATAGATAAATTTTATGTAGAAAGAGAACAGATTTCAAAACCTGAGGACAATAAAAGCAGATCATCTATAGATGAAACCTCAAAGGGTGAAATGAATTGGTCTCCTAGCAAGGCTCTCTTGGAAGACTTCAAATAGAATGCTAAAAGATAGAAGAAAAATTCCAAAAGGAAATGAGAACTTTGCAAGAGAGTTTGGAAAAAGAAACATAGAAATTATCTGAACAAAACTCCTTAAAGATAGATTTAGTGAAATGGAAAAACCAAATAACTCCTTATAAAATAGACCTGATGAAACGAAATAATGAAAACATATAAAAGGACTTCACAAAATGGTAAAAGAAAACAAACCTTGAAAAAAAAAGAATTTTTGAAACAGGAAAAAAAAAATCCATTGAACAAAACACCTCATTTAAAAATTCAATTGGCCAAATGCAAAAGGAGCTAAAATGTAACTGCGGAAAATGGTTCACTAAAAATTAGAACTGAACAAATGAAAATGAAGGAATTAATGAGGCATCAAAAATCAACCAAGCAAAACTAAAAAGAAAAGAAAAAAATAAAACAAAATATAAAATATGTCCTTGGAAAATAGATCTAGGAGAGCCAATCTAAGGGTTATTGAACTTCTTGAAAAACCACTATGAAGAAAAGAGCTTAGACATCATCTTTCAGAAAATCCAAGGAAAACTGGCCTATAACTCAAAGGTAAAATAGCCATTGAAATACTTTACTGATTGCCTTCTGAAAGAGATCCCAAATTGAAAACTCCAAGGAATGTCATAGCTGTATTTCAGAATTAAGGGGCAAAGGAAAAAAAATGCAAGCACCTAGAAAGAAACAGTTCAGATATTGAGGAGCCACAATCAGGATTACCCAGGACCTAGTAGCTTCCACCATAATAGATCAAATGGTCTGGAATCTGACATTATGAAAGGCTAAGAAACTTGGGTTGCAGCCAAGAATCAAGAACTATCCAGCAAAATTGAGCATTACTTTCTAGGAATAAGATGGACATTCAATGATAAAGGTTATTTTCATTTATTTCTGATGAAAAGAGCAGAGCTGAACAAAAAGTTTGATCTTCAAATACAGAGCTCAAGAAAAAATAAAAACATAAAAAGGAAAGCTTTCTGGATATATTTATAGAGTGCAAATATAATTTAATTTTTTCTCAATGATATAGAAAAGAAATTGGATGTCGTAAGGGGAATTGTACTGGAAAAAAGAAGAAAATGGAGGTAAAATAATGAAAATTATATTTTATGAAGAGGCAAAGAAGATCTATTATATATGAGGGAAAAAAGGAGAGAGATGAACATTGTGTGAATATTATTCTCATGACACTTGGTTCAAAGGAAGAATATCAGATGTATTTGTATTCACAGAGAAACTTGTCTCACCTTTTGGGAATGGGAAGGGAAAGAGGAAAAGAAAGGGGGAGGCTAATAGAAGGGAAAACAGAAGTAGTAGGGGAAAGGTATAAGAAAGGGGGAGGGGCTTTAAAGGAGGAGAGCTGATTGAGGTAGGTGGTATTCAGAAGCAAAATACAGGGGAGGAGAGAAAGGGAAAAAAAAGAAAAGAAAAGCATAACTTTGAATAAATAAGATGGGGGAAAATCCAGAATTAGTCATTTTAAATTGGAATGGGAATTGGATGAACTCTCTCATAAAATGGAAATGAATAGTAGACTGGATTAAAAGCCAGAATCTTACAATATGTTGTTATTACAATACACATTTAAAATAGAGTGATACATACAGAGTAAAGGTAAAAGACTAGAGCAGAATCTATTGTGCTTCAGGTGAAGTAAAAAAACAAAAACAAAAACAAACAAACAAAAAAAAAAACATGAGTAACCATCCTGATCCCAGATCAAACAAAAGCAAAATTTGATCTAATTAAAGAAAAACAAAAAAGGAAACTATATCCTGCTAAAGGGTACCATAGATAATGAAGCAATGTCGATACTAAATGCATATACATCAAGTGGTACAGCATTCAAATTCATAGAGAAGTTAAGAGAGCTGCAAAAAGAAACAGACAATAAAACTATACTAGTAGGGGATCTCCACCTTGTTTTTCAGAACTAATAATAATAATGATAAAATAATAAAATAAACTACAAAATTAAACCACAAAAGAAATAAGAAAGAAGTTAAGGTGGTAAATAGAATTTTGGAAAAGTTAGTCATGCTAAATCTTCAGAGAAAATTGAATGTAGACAGAAAGGAATGTATTTTTCTCCGAGTAGTTCATAGAATCCATAAAAAATTTACCATATATTGGAGCCTAAAACCCTCAAAATTATATGCAGAAAGGCAGAAATAGTAAAAGCCTCTTTTTCATATCATGCTGCAATAAGAATCAAATGTAATGAAAAGCCAGGGAAAAATTGATGAAAAATTAATGGGAAACTAAATAATCTGATCCTAAAGAATGAAGGGGTGAAACAACAAATCACAGACACAATCAATAATTTAATCAAAGAGAATTACAATAATAAGGCAATATACCAAAATTTATGGGATGCAGCCAAAACAGTTCTTAGGGTAAGTTTTATATCTTTAGATGCTTACTTGCATAAAATAGAGAAAGAAAACATCAATAAATTGGGCATGCAACTAAAAAAGCTAGGAAAAAAATGAAATCCCCCAAATAAATACCAAATTTGAAATTCTGAAAATAAAAGAGGAGATTAATAAAATTGAATCTAAAAAAATACTTTTGAACCAATAAGTAAAACGTATATGTGGTTTTATGAAAAAAATGTAAATCTTTAATTTATTTTATCAAAAGAAAGAAGAAAATCAGTTTGTTAGCCTCAAAAGTGAAAAGGATGAACTTTTCACCAATGAAGAGGCAATTGAAGCAATAATTAGCAACTATTTTGCCCAACTGCATCCCAATGAATATGATAACCTAAGTGACATGGAAGAGCACCTACAAAAATGTAGATTGCCCATATTAACAGAGGAGGAAACAAATTACTTAGATATTCTCATTTTACAAAAATAAATTGAACAAGCTGTCAATCAACTCCCTAAGAAAAAATTTCAAGGACCACATGGATATACATGTGAATTCTACCAAATATTTAAGGAATAATTAATTCCAATATTATGCAAACTCTTTGGAAAAGTAGGGAAAGAGGAAATCCTACTAAGCTCTTTTTATGACACAGAGATGGCCCTGATACCTAAACCAGATAGGGTCAAAACACAAAAAGAAAATTATAGATCAATTTCCTTAATGAAATTTGAGGCAAAAATCTTAAATAAAATATTGTTTTAAAGAGATTGCAGTAAGATATTCCCAGAACAATACACCATGATCAAGGAGGAGTTATAACAGGAATTCAGGCCTATTCAATATTAGGGAAACTATTAGTATAAACGTATATATCAACAACCAAAATAACAACAACAACAAAAAAAAAAAAACATGATTATCTCAGTAGATGCAGAAAAAGCATTTGACAAAATCTAACACCCATTCTTATTAAGAACACTAGAGATATAGGAATAAATGGACTTTTCTTTAAAACAGTCAATAGCATCTCTTCAAACCATCAGTAAGTATTAGATGTAATGGCGATAAACTAGAACCATTCCCAGTAAAATCACGGGTGAAACAAGGTTGCCCACTATCACCATTACCATTCAATATTGTATTATAAGTGATAGGTTTGGCAAAACAAGAAGGAAAGGAGGTTAAAGAAATTAGAATAGGCAAGGAGGAAACCAAATAATCACTCCTTGCAGATAATGTGATGGTATACTTAGAGAATCCTAGAGATTCTACTTAAAAAAAAAAAAAACTATTAGAAACAATTAACAACATAAGCAAATGTGCACGATGCACAATAAATCCATATAAATCATCAGCATTTTTATATAGTATCAACAAAGTCCAATAGTTAAGAGATACAAAGAGAAATTCCATTTAAAATACCTGTAGATAATATAAAATATTTGGGAGTCTACCTGCCAAGGCCAAGTCAAGAGCTATATGAACACAATTATAAAACACTTTTGACACAAATAAAGTCAGATCTAATTTTTGGAAAAATATCAAGTTCTCATGAGTAGGCTGGGTTAATATAATTAAAAACAACAATACTACCTAAATTAATGTACTTATTCAGTGCCAAATACCAATCAATCTCCCAAAAAATTATTTCACAACGCTAGAAACAATAATAACAAAGTTCATCTGGAAGAACAAAAGGTCAAGAATTTCAAGAGAATTAATGAAACAAATGCAAATGAAGTGGTCCAGCTGTACCAAACTTAAAGCTATTTTATAAAACAGTGGTAATTAAAACCATTTGGTACTGGCTAACAAATAGAGTAGTTGATCAATGGAATAGTTTAGGCTCTCAGTACAAAATTGTCGATGACTATAGTAATCTAATGTTTGCAAACTGAAAGACCCTAGCTTTTGGGTTAAGAACTCACCATTTGACAAAAACTGTTAGGAAATTTTAAAATTAGTAAGATGTAAACTAAACATTGCCATACCCAACACTCTATACAAAGATAAGATTGAAATGGGTTCATGATTTATACATAGAGTGATAATATAAGCAAATTAGAAGAACAAAGGATAGGTTACCTCTCAGATCTGTGTAGAAGGAAGGAATTTGTGGCCAAAGAAGAACATGAGTACATTATTGAATGCAAAAGTGATAGTTCTTATTATATTGAATTAAAAAGGTTTTGTACCATCAAAAATAATGCAGAAAAATTAGACCTGAGCAATAAACTGAGAATGTTTTTTTTTTAAATTCAAGGGTTCTGATAAAGGTAATATTTCTAAAATAGATTAATAATTTACTCAAATTTATTAGAATTCAAGCCATTCTCCATTTGATAAGTGGTCAAAGGATAAGAAGAGAAAATTTTCAGATAAATACATTGAAACAATTTCTAATTATATGAAAAGGTGCTCCAAATCATTACTGATCAGAAAAATACTAATTAAGACAAAGCAACTCTGAGGTACCACTATACACTTCTCAGATTGAGTAAAATGGCAGGAAAAGAAAATGATGAATGTTGGAGGGGATGTGGGAGAACTGGGAAACTAATACACTGTTGGTGGAATTGTGAATTGATTCAACCATTCTGGAGAACAATTTGGAACAATGTCCAAATGGTTATCAAACTGTGCGTACCCATTGATTCAGCAGTGTTTCTACTGAGCTTGTATCCCAAAGAGATCTTAAAGGAGGGAAAGAGACCCACATATGCAAATATGTTGGAAGCAGCCCTTTTTGTACTAGCAAGGTATTACAAAATGAATGAATTCAGATGGGGAATGGCTGAATAAGTTATGGTTTTTGAATGTTATAGAATGATAAGTAGGATAATTTCAGAGAAGCCTGGAGAGACTTACATGAACTGATGCTAAGTGAAATGAGCAGAACTATGAGATCATTATGCAAATCTGCAGCAAGATTATATGATGTTAAATTCTTCTGTATATGGTTCTCATTAACAATGGGGTGATTCAGACCAATTGCAATGATCTTGTGATGAAGAATGCCTTCTATATGCAGAGAGAAGACAGTGGGAAATGAATGTCCACTACAACATACAATTTTCATTCTTTTTGTTGTTTTTTTTTTTTTTGCATTTTGTTTCCTTGCTCCTTTTCCCTTTTTGACCTGATTTTCTTGTGCTGCATGATATTTGGGAAATATGTATAAAGAAACTGCACATGTTTAATATATTTTAGATTGCTTGCTGACTGTGATAGTGGACGTGAAAGACTTTAAAAGGTAAATAAGAGTGGCAGAATAAAAAATTGAGAAAGGAAATTAGAGGTATGCACGATAGAGTTAACAGCTTGGGAAAAACAAAAGGAAAATAAATGTCTGAAGAAAACAATTTATTTAGTAAGAAGTAGAATTAACCAAATAAAAAAGACCCACAAAAACTAACTGAAGAAATTTATACATTAAGAACTTGAACAGGGAAATGGAAGCTAATGACTCTTCAATACAGCAAGAATCAGTAAAACAAAATAAACAGAAAGAAAAAGAAAAAAAATGTGAAATACCTCATTGGAAAACAGATGAATTGTAAAATAGACCCAGAAGTTACAATAAAAGAAAGTTATTGCCCTACCTGAAATCCATGACCAATAAAAGAGCCTGGTTAATATTCTTCAAGAGATCGTTAAGGAAAACTTCTCCAATATTCTAGAATCAGAGGGGGGAATACATATTGAAAGAATCCATCACTCACTTTCCAAAAGATATCCCACAAGGACAATCCTAAGGAACATTTCTGCAAAACTCCAGAACTACAGTCTCAAAGAAAAAATATTGCAAGTTGCCAGACCAAAAAAAAAGTCAAACAACAAGGAGCAACAGTCAAGATTACTCAGAATTTTGCTGCTTTTGCAATAAGGAATTTTAGGGCTGGAATACCATATTCAAGAAGGCAAATGACCTGGGGTTACAAACAAGAATTAATTACCCAGCAAACTTCAGCATCATCTTTTAAGGGAGGTTATGGATTTTTAATGAAGTAAGAGATTTTCAGTCATTTCTATTGGAAAAAAACAAAACTAAAGATAAAATTTAATCTACAAACACATTACTCAAGAGAAAAATTATGAAACAAGGGGAAATATATATATATATATATATATATATATATATATAATTTAAAGGTTAAATTGTTTACATCCCTAGATAGGAAAAGGATATCTATCACTGGGACCAACAGGGTGGGACAACACATGGATAGAGGGTGTGTTGTGAAGGAACTCCAATGTGGTGTCATCAAGTAAAAGTAAAGTAAGGTGTGGGAAAAGTTTTATACTGGGCAAAAAAGGAAAGGGAAGATATAATGGGACAATTAGTTAGCATGAAATGGTACTAAAAACCTATTACATTGCAGGGGGGGAAAGGAGGGGGAAGAGAATTGTCTGAAGCTTGATCTCATCATTTTGGCTCTAAGAGGGAATAATTTAATCATTCAGTTAGGTATAGAAATTTATCTAACTCTACAAAGAAGTAGTAGGAGAAAGAGGAAAGAAAAGGGAGGGACAGGATAGAAGGGAAGGCAGAAACACTAGGTAAAAAAAATAAGAGAAGGAGAAAGGGGTGATAGAAAATAAGGTAGTAGGTGAAAAAAAATCATAACTAAGAGAACAGGCAGGTGGGATAGGAGATAATGTAGTGGGTGGGGTGGTTTAAAAACACTACCAAAGGATAGGTTAGAAAGAGAAAAAAGTATATACAGGGGAGAAAATAGGAGAAAGGGATATACAGTGTGAATATGAATGGGATGAACTCTCTCATAAACAGAAGTGAATAGCACAGTGGATTAAAAAAACAATCCTTTAAGTTGTTTACAAGAAAATTAGACACAGAGAGACACATGCAGAGTAGAAGTAAAAGTCTGGAACACAATGTATTATGCTTCAGGTGAAGTAAAAAAAATCAGGGGTAGCAATTCTGATCTCAGATAAAGAGAAAGTAAAATACATCTTATTAAAAGAAAAAAGGAAGGAAAATACATGTTGATAACAGGTACTGTAAGCAATGAAATAGTAACAATACAAAATATGTATGCACCAAATCACAGGCAAATTCCTGGAGATGTTAAGCCAATACAGTTAGCAATATAAAGTAAAACTATAGTAGTGGGAGATCTCAGTCTTTCCCTCTGAGAATCAGACTAATGTAATCATAAAGTAAACAAGAAAAAAACTAGGAAGGTTTATAATTTCCTAGAAAACTTAGATATGATAGACCTCTGGAGAACACTGAATAGGGACAGAAAGGAATGTACCTTTTTCTTGGCAGTAAATGGCACCTATACAAAAAAATGACCATGTATTAGGACATAAAAAACCTAACAATAAAATGGAGAAAGGGAGAAATAGTAAATGCTTTCTTTTCACACCACAATGAAATAAAAATATATCCAATAAAGGACCAGGGAAAGAAAGACTAAAAAACAATTGGAAATCAAATAATTTAATTCTAAATAACAATTGCGTCAAACAACAAAGTATAATTTGGAAACAATCCATAATTTTGTGCAAGAGGATGACAATAATGAGACAACATAGCCAAACCTATGGAATGCAGCCAAAGCAGTTCCTAGGGGAAATTTTATGTCCCTAAAAAGATATATTAATAAAAGAGAAAGAGGTGGTGAATGAATTGGACATGCAACTACCATAGCTAGAAAAACAAAAAAATAAATATCCCCAATGAAATGCCAAATCAGAAATTCCGAAACTCAAAGGAGAGATTAATAACATTGAAATACAGAAAACTATTGAAATAATAAATAAAATTAAGATTTGGTTTTATGAAAAAATGAACAAAATAGATAAATCTTTTGTTAATTTGACTAGAAAAAGGAAAGAAATAAATCAAATCTCCAGCATCAAAAGTATTAACTTACTACCAATGACAAAGAAAATAAGAGTAATTAGGATCTATTTTGCCCAAATGTATGGCAGAAAATCTGACAGTCTAACTGAAATGAATGAATATTTAGAAAAAATGTTAATTGTCCATGTTACCAGAAGGGAAAATAAATAATAATCCCATTTGAGAAAAATGAAATTGAACAAGTCATTAATGAACTCCACAAGGAAAAATCCCCAAGGTCAGATGGATTCACAAGTAAATTCTTCCAAACAATTGAAGAACAATTAATTGCAAAACTACTTAAACTATTTGGAAAAATAGGGAAAGAAGGAGTACTTCCAAATTCATTGTATGACAAATATGGCTCTGATGCCTATACCAGGAAGAGCCAAAACAATGAAAGAAAATTACAGACTGATCTCCCTAATGAATATTGATGCAAAAACTTTAAATAAAATGTTAGCAAAGAGATTTCAGCAACTTATCAGCAGGACTATGACCAAGTGGGATTTATACCAGGAATGCAGGGTTGGTTCAGTTAAATTCTTTGCTTCCTTTTCCAATGTGTTGGCTTCCCACACACACACACACACACACACATTTTCATAAATCTTCTGCAATGCTCTCATTTATTTTGCCCATTTTTCTTCTCTCTCTTTTTAGATCTTTTTTGAACCCTGCCAAGATAACATTTTGAAGTGGAAAACAGTCCATAGTCCCCTCTAAGTCATCATCTGCAGACATTGTAGTTTAGCTGTCCTCTTCTGTTTGTGTTCTCATCTTCTCTGTTTAGGTAGTTCTCTATGGCAAAAATTCTTTTTTACAGTTTTGCTCATTTTAAAAGGTTGAGGTTGCCTCTTAGGGCACAGGAGACATTGTCTTGAGCTTCCTTTGCAGAACGAGAGGGGTTTCTCACTGACTGTGCTGTGGCTGGCACTGCAGACTTTCCCATTGTGTTGAGTGGCCTGGTCAAGTAGTTCCTGGTTTTCTGGGATTCAGGAAGAGGCTCAGAATTATTCTTTTGTGGTTGTTTTCAAATTCTTACAACAGGACTGCTTATTTTGCCTTCTGAATCAGGACAGAACAACCAATGCTGCTGTGTTTTGGCTAAGAGCTTCCCACTAGATTTCCTGCAGGAGGCCTCATCACAGTAGGATTTCTTCACAACATGCTTATGCTGGGCCACATTCTTTCCTGCCCATTTGAAACAGACCTTTGTGATGTCCTTCCAAGATATCTTAAGCTGCAAAATCAATGTTTTCCAAATGTTTATGGGGTGCTTTTCCTGCAAAACCCATTCAGATTTTGATCCAATATTGATGCTGAGGGAAGCCATGAAGATAGCAGACAATATTCTGTCTGCTTTCTGCTGTCTTGGCTTTGAAATATGTTATTTTCTTCAGTATTTTTGTGCCTGCTTCAGCAAGTTTTTACTGTTTTCCCTGGATTTTTTTTTGTTTCACTCACTTCTTTTCCCATTTTTTCTACACTTCATATTTGACTAAAAAAAGAAAGACAGAAAAATAAAAAAGTCACTTATATGATGTTTTTCATGTTTAAGATCAACTCATATTTTTCACTGAGAATTTAGATGTTGCACTTTTGAGCACATTGTCCTTTTGTTATTTCCTTTTTTAATTAAATGTTTTTATTTTTAAAATATAGACATGGATAATTTCTGAACATTAACCCCTGGAAAACCTTGTGTTCCAATTTCTCCCCTCTTCCCTCACTCCCTTCTTTAAATGGCAAGTAATACAACATATATTAAACATGCTAGAATATATATGTTAAATCCAACAGATGCATATACATTTATATAATTATCTTGATGCACAAGAAAAATGAAATAAATGAAAAAAGAGAAAGAAAATAAAATAGAAGCAAAGGATAATAAAAAGAATGAAAATCTTATGCTATAATCCACCCTCAGTTCTCACAGTCCTCTCTCTGGGAGCAGATGACTCTCTTTATCACATCATTGGAATTGGTCTGAATCATCTCATTGTTGAAGAGAGCCATGTACATCAGAATTGATCATCATATAATCTTCTTGTTGCCAAGTACAAGGATGTCCTGGTTTTGCTCATTTCACTTGGCATCAATTCATGTAAATCTCTTCAGGCCTCTCTGAAATCATCCTGCTGATCATTTCTTAATGAGCAATAATATTCCATAGTATTCATAGACCTTAACTTATTCAGTCATTCTTCAACTAATAAGCTTTCACTCAATTTCCACTACAAAAAGAGCTGCCACAAATATGTTTGCACATGTGGGTTTCTTTCCTTTCTTTAAGATCTCTTTGGGATATAAGCCCAGTAGAAACGTTGCTGGATCAAAGGTTATTCACAGTCTGATAACCCTTTCAACATAGTTCCAATGTTGAGTAGTTGGAACCGTTCACAATTCCACCAACAATATATTAATGTTGCAGTTTTCCCACATCTCTCCAACATTCATCATTATTTTTTCCTGTCATTTTAGCCAATTTGAGAGGTATGCAGTGGTATCTCAGAATCATTTTAATTAGCATTTCTCTGATCAATAATGATATTTTTCATATGACTAGAAATGGTTTCAATTTCTTCATCTGAAACTTGTTCATATGCTTCAAACATTTATCAGTTGAAGAATGGCTTGAATTCTTGTAAATTTGAGTCAATTTTTTTAATATATTTTTTAAATGAGGCCTTTCTTGGAACCCTTAAATGTTTTTTTTTTGTTTTTTTTATTAAAAGCTTTTTATTTACAAAACATATGAGTGATTTTTCTACATTGACCTTTGCAAAAACTTTTTTTTCCCCAAGATTTTCCCCTCTTTCCCTCCACCCCCCACCCCTAGATGACAGGTAATCTAATACATGCTAAATAGAATAAATTATATGACAAATACAATACATGAATACATATCTATATAGTTATCTTACTGCACAAGAAACATCAGATCTAGAAAGAGAAGAAGAAAAAAACAACCTAAGAAGGAAAACAAAATGCATGGAAATATTCACAGAAAGCGTTAAAATGCTGTGTTGTGGTTCACACTCATTTCCCACAGGCCTCTCTCTGGATGTATAATACTATCTTCATTGCTGCACAATAGGAACTGTTTTGAATCACATCATTGTTGAAGAGAACTATGTCCATCAAAATTGATCATCGTATAGTCTTGTTGCTGTGTATAATGTTCTCCTGGAAACCCTTAAATGTTAAAATATTTTCCCAGTTTATTGCTTCCCTTCTAATCTTGTCTGCAATTGCTTTGTTCCTCAAAAAAATAAATAATATAATGAAAATCATCTATTTTGTGATCAATAATGATCCCAGTTCTTCTTTGGCTACAAATTCCTTCTTCTTCCACAGATCTGAGATGTAAACTATCCTTTGTTCTTCTAATTTGCTTATAACATCACTCTTTATGTCTATATCATGAAGCCATTTCCCTCTTATCTTGGTGTATGGTGTGAACTGTAGGTCAATGCCTAGTTTCTGCCATATTAGTTTAAAATTTTCCATGTAATTTTTGTCAAATAGAGAGTTCTTATCCCAAAAGCAGGGGGTTTGGGATTTGTCAAACAATGGGTTACTTAGTCATTGCCTACTTTGTCCTGAGATCTTATATTATTCCACTGATCGACTACTATATTTCTTAACCAGTACCAAATGATTTTGATGACTGCTGCTTTAGAATATAGTTTTAGGTCTGGCATAGGTAGGCAACCTTCATTTGCATTTTTCATTAATTCCTTTGAAATTCTTGACCTTTTGTTATTCCAGATGAAATTTATTATTGTTTTTTTATAGATCTATAAAATAATTTGTTGGAAGTTTGATTGGTATGGTACTAAATAAGTAGATTAATTCAGTTAGTATTGTTATTTTTATTATATTCACTCAGCCTACCCAAAAGAACTTGATATTTTCTCAATGATTTAGATCTGACTTTATTTGTGTGGAAAGTGTTATGCAGTTCTGTTCATATCGTTCTTGACTTTCCCTTGGCAAGTAGACTCCCAAATATTTTATATTATCTACAGATATTGTTAATGGAATTTCTCTTTGTATCTCTTGCTGCTGGACTTTTTTGATAATACATAAAAATGCTGATGATTTCTGTGGATTTTTTTTGCATCTTGCAACTTTGCTATATTTGTGGATTGGTTCTAATAGTTTTTTTAGTTAATTCTCTAGGGTTCTCTGAATTTGCCATTATATCTGCAAAGAGTGATAATTTCATTTCCTCATTATTTACTCTAATTCTTTTAATCTCTTTTTCTTTTCTTATTGCCAAAGCTAACATTTTAATACAATATTGAATAGTAATGGGGATAGTGGGCAACATTGTTTCACCCCTGATTTTACTGGGGATGTTTCTAGTTTGTCCCTATTAAATACAATGCTTATTGATGGTTTTAAAAAGATGCTACTGAATATTCCATTTCTTCCTATACTCTATATTTTTTATATATTCTATACTTCTCTATATTTCTCTTCTCTATACTTAATAGAAATGGGTGTTGGATTTTATCAATGCTTTTTCTGCATCTATTGAAATAATTGTATGATTTTTGTAAGTTTGGTTACTGATATAATCAATTATATTAATAGTTTTCCTAACAAATTTATAATGGGTCACATCCATTTGACAAATTTCACTGGGTCTCAAACCATGAAGATTCTTCCTTGGAGGGAGAATAGGAGAGTGGAAAGGAAGGCAAGCTATACAGACTTTTACTATGCTCCTAGCTTCCTCTTTTGTTATCCCAAATTGCAGATGGAAAGTTGGAGCAGCCTGATGATATTTAGAATGAGATTCTTGGGCTATCTGAAATAAAGGAGTATTGGCTAACATGGTGAGAAGGCATTCTGCCTTTGAATTTCCATAAGAAACAGGACCTGGAAGTCCACTATGAGAGTGGACATGCAAGATATAATACTTTCCTGGATGTCTTCTCACTTGCTCTCAAAGTTCCTTAAAGAGCTGATATATATTAGAAGCTACAAATTTTATTTGGGCTGTGGCAATTCTTTGTACCAGACCTATTGAATAGGCCGAATTGGATATTATATTTACTTCTCTTGGATAATAAGTAAGAGCTAGCATAATTATGTACAATTCATTTTGCTGAGTGGGCTGAAAGGAAATTCTGACCACTCTTTTTATAGCTAAGTCATGAGAGTAGACAGTACAAATGTTATGTTTGGATGCATCTGTAAGGATGTTGGTCCTTTAAGAGAAATCTTAGAAAACTTTTCTTCAAAAAAATCACTTGAAGATCTATTTGGGATATAAACCCAGTAGAAACATTGCTGGATCAAAGAGTATTCACTGTCTGTTGACTCTTTCGACATAGTCCCAATGTGCTTAGAAGAAGTAGTAGGCCCCTCAAAAGACTGTACGATCTGCACCTGTGTCTACCACCCCTTTCAAGGGTATATCATTTACAAAGAGAGTGAGCATAGGATGGTCAGCTTTAACAGCTGCAGTCCAGAAGATTCCTGGATTCTGTTGTTGGGAGTCAATGTCTGGGTAAATATCACCAAATTGCATATCAGGAGTGTGTATCAGGAGTCCTGATGCTACTACTTTTCCTGAGTGATAGTTCACATGTTTTCTACCTATATTAGTGAATGGGATATTAGCTACATATTCCCCAGTTTCCCAATTCAGTGTATGGATGGACACTATTTTGTAAGCACTCTCTGAGGTGAAATGGTCAAGTCTACTGTGTGTGGAGGCAAGGGATTTATTGGCCAGAGAAGGACAAGTTTCCACTCCCCAGGGAATATTTCAGTAGTCCCAGTGGCATACAATTCTATCCTTCCTGATTTCAATTCCCTTGCCCCAACAGCTTGCTTCTTGGCTGACTGATCATATTGGAGTACTGAACTTTTAGAGACTCTCTGGGTGTAATATTAGTTGCCATTATGCCCCAGATGTTTTTTTTTGCCTGGGGCCCTGGAGCTGAGCCCTGCTTCCCATTTCCCTGAGTCACTCTACATTCTGACACTAGTGGAAGCCCTTGTTGCATTTTGGAGATGGGGTTTTATTTAGGTCTTGTTCTCCCACTCTATTCTTTCACTTTTTCTTTTTGCCAACATTGAGCTTTCAAATGCCCTATTTTACCACATTGAAAATACTGATAAGTTTTTGTGGAAGTACCTTCCCAAGAGGTCCCTTGTTTTCCCATATTCAAATCTTGAAAAGCCAGCATTATAGTCTGGACATTTGTGCCCACTGTGACACAGTGTCTTATGATCTCATCTAAAGGAGCATCCTTTTTTAGTCCTAGTATAATTCCTCTACAATACTCATTAGCATATTTTACCATAATTTCTATTGCCTTATTTTCATCAATGGTGCCTGTAACAGCTGTCTGCAGAAGTCCCATTAAATCAGCAAAAGGTTTATTTGGACCTTGCACTATATTTGTGAAGACTTCTCCTTTATCTTGTTTTCCTGGGAGAGACCCCTATGCTTTGGTAGCAGCAGAAACAATTTGCTCATATGCTGCCAAAGGATAATTAATCTATGCTAAGGAGAATACTCAATTCTGTCTCCATTTAATGTTCTCTGAAGAGCTATCATACCTATCTTTTCCAAAATTCTATTTACTTCCTTAACTTCTTTCTTATTATTTTGTAGTTTGATTTATTTAGTTCTGAGAGAGCAAGTTGAGATCCCCCACTAATGCAGATTTTTCTGTCTATTTCTTCTTGCAGCTCTTTTAACTTCTCCTTTAGGAAGTTAGATGCTATATCCCTTGGTACATATATGTTTATTATTCTAATTGCTTCATTATCTATGGTACCCTTTAGCAAGATATAGTTTCCTTCCTTATCTGTTTTAATGTAGAACAATTTTTGCTTTTGCTTGATCTGAGATCAGGATCTCTTTTTTACTTTGCCTGAAGCATAATAGATTCTACTCCAGCCTATTTCCTTTACACCTTATGTATCACTCTACTTCAAATGTGTATTGTTTGAACAACATATTTTAGGATTCTACCTTTTAATCCAGTCTGCTATCCACTTCTATTTTTTGGGGGGAGAGTTAATCTCATTCTCATTCACAGTTAAAACAGCAAATTCTGGATTTCCCCCATCTTATTTAGTTCAAATTTTGTTTTTTTTTTCTCTTTCCTTTATCCCTTTCTCTCCTCCCCAGTATTTTGCTTCTGACTACCACCTCCTTCAAACAGACCGCTTCCTTTAAATCTCCTCCCCCTTTTTTATACCTTTCTGCTACTGCTTCTGTTTTCTTTTTGTATTATCACATTAAAATCAAATGATAGGGGTAGAGTCATGATGGTGGAGAACAGACACCATTCTCTGTAACCTCTAACCTTTTCTTAAACCAACAGCAGATTAAACCTCTAAACCAGTTCTGGAGTCAAATAATCCACAAGGTTTTGGAGTGCAACACATTTCTAGAAGTTACCTTGGAAGAACTTAAGAATAAGTCTGTTTCAAACAGTCAGGAGGACAGTCTACCAAGCCCAGACCGCAACACAGGAAGACTGGGGCAAGAAGCTGGGGCTGAGAGTCAGAGCATTGTAGCTTCCACACACCTGAGAAGGTTCTCTGAATCTCTTAGGCCACTCTGTCCTGGTTGCAAGCAGGTGGTTTGGCAGATTTGCTTTTTGTAAAAGACAAATTGTAAACCACAGAGCCCCTGAAGAAGACCAGACCTAACTACAATTACCAAGCACTGGAAATCAATCAGCAGAACTGCCCCAGGGCAAATTAAAGCCCTTGTCACTACTTTGCATTGAACAGACCTCAAGACTTAAACAAAAATGAATAAAAAAAAGAAAAAAAAAACCTCTCACCATAGAGAGTTTTTATTGAGGGACAGAACAAACCTCAAATTCGAGGTTCCTAAAAGTAAAGCAACCCCATAAAGAGACATGAGCTTGCCACCATTTCACAAGGCTTTCTTCAAAGACTGCATAAATAATCTTAAAAGAGAGTTATAAGAAAAATGGGGAAATGGAATGAGATCATTGCAAGAAAGAATAGAGAAAGAATGCAATGAAAAAAAAATAATTGGCCAATTGCAAAAGGAGCTAAAAAAGGTAACTGAAGAAGATGATACATTAAAATTAGAATTGAACAGTTGGAAGTGAAGGATTCAATAAAGCTTCAAGATACAAATAAAAAGAAAAAAAAAGAAAAAATAGAAGAAAATATGAAATATCGCCTGGGAAAAACAAATGACCTGGAATGACTTGGAAAATAGATCTAGGAGAGACAATCTAAAGATTATTAGGCTTCCTGAAAGCCATGATAAAGAAAAGGACCTAGGTATTTTCTTAAAGAATATCATAGGGGGGCGGAGCCAAGATGACGGAGTGAAAACGTGACTCTCTCTGTCCTCAGATGTTCTCTCAAATCAACAATAAAATAAGCCTCTGAACTGATCTTCAGGTCAACGAATCCATAAATATTTGGACACTGCTTGCTGATATCTCTGAAGAATTTCATATCAGGTTTGTTTAACTGGGACATAGGAATAAACAGTCCACTAGGTGCAGCCCGGAACTGAGGGTGGGACCAGCTCAGTGTGGCAGAAACCCCAAACTCCAAACTCCAAACACCTGGAGTTTATCTGAAGCACTGGGGACACGCTGCCGTGATTGGGAACAGGTGTTCTGGCAGACTTGCCTTTTTTAAGGAGTAATTTGGACTGAATCCTAGACCCCACCAACCAGGCACCTTAAGTTAATACACCAAATTGCCCCAGGGCAAAGAACTTCAGCCACCGTTTTTTTTTTTTTTCGAGCCTTAAAGAGACATCCACGCTGCAAAAAAGAAAAAAAAATGAAGAAGCAAAAGAGAGCTCTCACCATAGACAGCTTCTATCAAGAGAAAGAAGGGCTTACCACAGATCCTGAGCTTCCTTTAGACAAAACTCCAAAGGAAGTTATTAAGGACCATCACTGGTCACCTTTTCGAAAGGCCTTTCTGGAAGATTGCATAAAGAATCTCAAAAGAGAGCTGGAGGATAAATGGGAAAATAAACTGAAATCAATGCAAGAAGGATACAATATCTTGCAAGACGGATATGATGCCCTGCAAAAGAGATATGAAAAAAAGACACCAATATATTAAAAAATAAAATTAGTGAAGTGGAAAGTGAAGTGGAAAAAGAGTGCAATGAACAAATTGGCCAGTTACAAAAGGAGCTTAAAAAGGCAACTGAAGAAAACAACACTTTAAAAATAAGAATTGAACAAATGCAAGTGAATGACTCAATAAGACTTCAAGAATCAGTCAAATAAAAACAAAAAATGAAAAATTAGAAGAAAATATGAAATATATCCTAGGAAAAACAACTGACTTGGAAAATAGATCTAGGAGAGACAATCTAAGGATTATTGGACTTCCTGAAAGCCATGATGAAAAAAAGAATCTAAACACGATCTTCCAGGAAATCCTGAAAGAAAACTGCCTTGAGATTGTAGAATGAGAAGGCAAAATCACCATTGAAAGAATTCACCAATCACCTCCTGAAAGAGATCCCAAAATTAAAAACCCAAGGAATATTGTGGCTAAATTTCAGGACTATCGCACCAAGGAAAAGATTCTGCTAGCAGCTAGAAAGAAACAATTCAAATACCGAGTATCAATTTGTCAGCCTCCACATTGAAGGTTCAAAGGGCCTGGAACCAGATATTCGGAAAGGCAAAGGAACTTGGATTACAGCCAAGAATAACCTATCCAGCTAGAATGAGCATTATCCTCCAGGGAAGAAGATGGTCATTTAATAATATAAGTGAATTTCACCTATTTCTAATGAAAAGACCAGATCTGAACAAAAAATTCAACCTCCAAACACAGAACTCAAGAGAAGCATAAAAAGGTAAAAAACAAAGGACTATTGAGAACTTTTTTTCTACTATGGGGATACTTAAAGTTTGGGGGTATAATTAACTAGATAATAGAAGGGGATGAACATTGTGTGAATCTTGTTCTCATCATATTTAGCTCTAAAAGAAAATATCAGACATATTTGATATCACAAAGAAACTAGTCTCACTTTATAGGGAAGTAGGAGGGAAGAAAGGAAAAAGACTAATAGAAGGGAAAACAGAAGAGTTAGGGGAAAAGCCCCCTTTAGAGAAGCTCTAAAGAGGGAGGACTGTTTGAGAGAGGTAGTCATCAAAAGCAAAATACTGGGGAGGAAGAAAGGGAATAGGAAAGAAAAGAATAACCTGGGATAAATAACATAGCAAGAAATACAGACTTAGTTATTTTAATTGTGAATGTGAATGGGATGTACTCCCCCATAAAAGGGAAGTGGATAACAGAATGGAATAAAAGCCAAAATCCTACAATTATTATTTACAAGAAACACATTTAAAGGATAGTGATACATACAGAGTGAAAGTAAACAGCTGTAGCAGAATCTATTCTGATGAGGTAAAAAAAAAAAGATAAATCTAATTAAAAGAGGTAAGGAAGGAAACTATATCTTAATAAAGGGTACCATAGATAATGAAGCAATAGCAATGCTAAACACATAAGCAACAAGTGGTATAGCATGGAAATTCCTAGAGCAAATGTTAAGAGAGATGCAAGAAGAAATAGACAGCAAAACTATATTAGTGGGGGATCTCAACCTTGCTTTCTCAGAACTAGATAAATAAAACCACAAAATAAATAAGAAAGAAGTTTAGAAGTTAAACAGAATGTTTAAAAAGTTAGTTATGATAGATCTTTGGACAAAATTAAATGGAGAAAGAAAGTAATTTACTTTATTCTCAATGGTACATGGAACTTATACAAAAATTGACAATGTGTTAGGACATAAAAACTTCAAAATCAAATGCAGAAAGGCAGAAATAATACATGCATTTTTTCAGATCATGATGGAATAAAAATAACATGCAATATAACACCAGGAGAAAATAGACCAAAAATTAATTGGAAATTAAATAATCCAATCCTAAAAATTAATGGGTGAAACAGCAAATCATAGAATCCATCAATAATTTCATCTAGAAGAATGACAATAATGAGATAATATACCAAAATTTGTGTGATATGGCCAAAGCAGTCATAAGAGGTATTTTATATCTCTAGATGCTTACTTGCATAAAATAGAGAAAGAGAAGATCAATGAATTGGGCTTACTATTAAAAAAGCTAGAAAAAGAACCCTCAACTGAATACCAAGTTGGAAATTCTGAAAATAAAAGGGGATATTGGTAAAAGTGAAAATAAGAACATTTATTCGTGAGAATAAGAAAGAGATTAATGAATTAAGATTACAATTTAAAAAGCTAGAGAAATAACAAATTAAACCCCCCAATCAAATACCAAACTTGAAATTTTAAAAATAAAAGGAGAGACTAACAAAATTGAAATTATCAAAACTATTGAAATAATAAATAAAACTAAAAAACAACAAAATAGATAAATCTTTATTTGATTTAATTAGAAAAAGAACAGAGGAAAATCAAATTGCTCATCTCAAAAATAAAAAGGGAGAACTTTCGATCAAGGAAGAAGATACTAGAACCATAATTAGGAGTTAGTTTGCCCAACTTTATGCCTAAGTGAAATGGAGGAATAGCTACAAAAATATAGATTGACCAGATTAACAGTAGAGGAAAGAAATTAATTAAATAGTTCCATTTTAGAAAAAGAAATAGAATAAGATATTAATTAGCTCCCTAAGAAAAAATCTCCAGGCCCAGATGGATTTACATGTGAATTCTACCAAACATTTAAGGAACAATTAATCCCAATGCTATATAAACTATCTGAAAAAATAGGGAACGAAGCACTCCTACCAAATTCCTTTTATGACACAGACATGCTACTGATACCTAAACCAGGTAGGGCCAAAACAGAGAAAGAAAATTATAGACCAATCTGCCTAATGAATATTGAGACAAAAATCTTAAATAAAATATTAGCAAAGAGATTACAGAAAAATTATCCCCAGGACAATATACTATGACCAAGTAGGGTTTATACCAGCAATGCAGGACTAGCTCAATTTTAGGAAAACTACTAGAATAATTTACTATATTAATAACCAAATTTTAAAAAAAATATGATTATCTCAATATATGCAGAAAAAGAATTTGATAAAATCCAAAATCCATTCCTATTAAAAACACTAGAAAGTATAGGAATAAATGGACTTTTCTTTAAATAGTAATTTCTATTTAAAACCAGCTGCTACCATCATATATAATGCTGATAAACTGGAATTATTCCAATTAAATCAGGGGTGAAACAAGTTTGTCCACTATCAACAATACTATGCAGTATTGTATTAGAAATGCTAGCTTTGGCAATAAGAGAAGAAAAAAAGAGATCAAAGGAATTAGAGTAGGTAATGTGGAAACCAAATTATCACTCTTTGCAGATGATATGTTGGTATACCTAGAGAACTCCAGAGAATCAACTAAAAAACTATTAGAAATAATTCACAACTTTAGCAAAGTCGCAGGATACAAAATAAATCCACATAAATCATCAGCATTTGTATACATAACTAATTAATTGGGGATTAATAAAAAAGAAGAAAATGAAGGTGGCCTAGATGTATGAGATCTAAAACTAAATTATAAAGCAGTGGTCATCAAAATCATTTGGTACTTGCTAAGAAATAGAGTAGTTGATCAATGGAATAGGTTTGGTTCACAGGACAAAATAGTCAATGGCTATAGTAATCTACTATTTGACAAACCAAAAGACCCCACCTTATGGGATAAGAACTCACTATTTGACAAAAACTTCTGGGAAAATTGGAAATTATAATAGAAGAAACAAGGCATTGACTCATATGTAACACCATATATCAAGATAAGGTCAAAATGGGTTCATAATCTAGACATGAAAAATTATATTATAAACAAATTAGAACATAAGGTATTTTACCACACAGACCTGTGGAGAAGGAAGGAATTTTTGACCAAAGAACTAGTGATCATTATTAATCACAAAATAAATAATTTTGATTATATTAAGTTAAAAATTTTTATAAAAACAAACCTAATGCAGACAAGATTAGGAGGGAAGCAATAAATTGGGAAATCATCTTTACATTTCAGAATTCTCATAAAGGCCTCATTTCTAAATATATATAAAGAATTGTCTCATATTTATAAGAATTCAAGCCACTCTCCAACCGATAAATGTTCAAAGGATATGAACAATTTTCAGATGATGAAATTAAAACTATTTCTAGTCATATGAAAAGGTGCTTCAAATCACTATTGATCGGAGAAATGCAAATTAAGACAACTCTGAGATACCACTACACATCTATCAGATTGGCTAAAATGACAGGAAAAGACAATGACGAATGTTAGAGGATATGTCAGAAAACTGGAACACTGATACATTGTTGGTGGAACTGTGAACAGATTCAACCATCCTAGAGAGTAATTTGGAACTATACTAAAAAAGTTATCAAACTATGCATTCCCTTTGATCCAGCAGGGCTTCTACTATGCTTTTATCCCAAAGACATCTTAAAGAAGGGAAATGGTCCCACATGTGCAAAAATATTTGTGGCAGCCCTTTTTGTAGTGTCAAGAAACTGGAAACTGAATGGATGACCATCAATTGGACAATGGTTGAATAAATTATGGTATATGAATATTGTGGAATATTGTTCTATAAGAAATGACCAACAGGATGATTTTAGATGCCTGAAGAGACTTACATGACTGATGCTAAGTAAAATGACCAGAACCAGGAGCTCATTATACACAGAAACAACAAGACTATATGATGATCAGTTGCAATGGACATAGCTCTTTTCAGCAATGAGATGATTTAAATCACTTCCAGTTGTTCAGTGATGAAGAAAGTCATATACACCCAAAGAGATTCCTGTGGGATTTGAGTGTGTCCCAAAACACAAAAAAAAAATCATGCTTTCTATTTATGTTTGCTTGCATTTTGCTTTCTTTCTCAGCTTTTTTTTTCCTTTCTAGATCTGATTTTTCTTGTGCAGCAAGATAACTGTATAAATATGTATACTTATATTGGCTTTATCATATATTTTCACATATTTAACATGTAGTGGACTATTTGCCATCTAGGGGTGGGAGTGGGAAGGAGGGAAAAATTTGAAACAGGAAGTTTTGCATGGATCAGTTTTGAAAAACTTCCAATTCACTCTTTATATATACCCATAACAGATATAATTTTCTCAAGATTTCTTTCCTTTTTACCTTTTTATGCTTCTCTAGAGTTCTGTATTTGGAGTTGATTTTTTATCTTCTACTCTGGTCTTTTCATCAGAAATATATGAAGTGCACCTGTTCATTGAATATTCATCTTCTTCCCTGAAAGATAATGCTCAATTTACTTGGATAGTTTATTCTTGGCTGCATTCCAATTTTCTTTGCCTTTCAGAATATCTTATTTCAAGCCCTTTGTTCCTTTTAGCTGGAAGCTGTTAGGTGCTGGATAATCCTGTTTGTGTCTCCTCAGTATTTTAATTATTTCTTTCTGGATCTCTCCAATTCTTTTTTCTTGTTCCAATAGTTCTAAAATTTAGCCATGTTAATTCTTGGAAATTTTATTTTGGTATATTTTTAAGGAGCTAATTAGTGAATTTTTTAAATAGCTATTTTACCTTCTAGGACATCAGAGCACTTTTCCTTGATGATTTCCTGAATGATAATGTGTAGGCTATTTTTTTCATCACGGTTTTCAGGACATCTTATAATGCTTAGATTGTCTCTCCTAGATCTATCATCCAAATTGTATTTTCAAGGAGGTATTTTGCATTTTCTTCTATTTTTTTTCCATTTTTTTGGATTTGCTTGATTGATTCTTGATATCTCCTTCATTCATTCATTTCCATTTGTTCTAATGTTAGTGAATTATTTTTTTCAGTTGCCCTTTTTTTAGTTCTTTTAATGCTTTGCTGATTGAATTTTTAAATAAATTGTTTTGTTCTATAGATTTTTTTTCCATTTCACAAATTCTGTTTTTAAGGGAGTTGCTTTCTTTTTCCTTTTTGGCAAATATAGTTGTACGGTGTTTTTTATATGTTTTTTGCACACATTGTCTTATGAATATGTGATTTAACCCTACCTTTCATCATAGTATTCTATGGTCAATTTCTTCTTTTTTTAATTGTTTTATTTTTCTGACCTATAACTTGACTTCTAATGGTTTTAAGTGAAGTCTGCTCTCGTGGAAGTGTGCACAACTCTTTTCAGAGATAGTATGGGAATCTTTAAGTTTTCATTTTATCCAACATGATATTATCTAGTAGAAGTGTGTTTATACCTCTCCTGCTGTGTGTTCTTCTCTATGAGGGAATATGAGCACACCTTCCATTTTGTAACTGTCACCAGATTCCTGCTCCTCTATGGCCACAGGTTCTGGTGTGCTAATGCTCCCTCTTACCCTTGGAATTCAACTCAGACCTGTATGTGGGAAATTCAGTGTGGTCTTGTTCTCAGTGGCAGCAAAGAATTCCTTACAATCTCCTTCTGTCTAGTTGCCTGATATCCTTAGCGTTGTTTTGGCTGATATCTCTGGAAAATGCTGTTACAGCTTCAGTCATCCCCAAAGCCTTCAGCTAGCTTGCCGGAGGGAGACCTGTATTGGATTTTGTTTCACTCTTAACCCAGTGAGAGAGTTCAGACAATTCCCTGCCTTTAGTCTACCAACATGGCTCTGCCTCCCAATTTGGACAGTTATTTAAGCAGATGGAATAGGTGATTGAAGGGCAATGTTTGGAGAACATTAAAATTATGAACTTAGATATCTTTAGATGTCATACCCTATGAATCTCTCATTCTCAAGATTATTAAATTGAACCAAAGAAAAGATAAATGACTTGACCAAGGTCATATAGAGCATGGCAGAGCCAGGATTTAAACTCCTGCCCTCTCACTCTAAATGCAAGCTCCACCTCTCCCTTGACCCCTGATATTCTGTTGGTTTTTTTTTAATTTTTTGAACTTTAAAAATTTTTGCACCTAGTACTTTTTTTTCCAATTGCATGTAAAGATCGTTTTCAACATTTATTATCATAATATTTTTGAGTTCCAAATTCATTCTCCCTCCCTCCCTCTCTCCCCAAGACAGCAAGCAATTCCATATAGGCTAAATGTATATACAACCATATTTAACATATTCCCATATTAAGATGACTCCATGTATTTAATTGACAGTCAATTGCAAGGTTGGGAAAAGTTGGGTAACTTGTTTTATGCTCCTTTCTTTATCAATGTATAAAACCAGATTCTAAAAAAATAAAATTCATGAATCACATTGACTTCATTCTGAAATTAATTCTCCAACAACTGATGTGAATATTAATCATACATCAATTTTAATTTTAACTGTAACTTGAAAACTGACTCAAAGAACCTTACTTTTAGTAGCAGAAATTCAGGATACAAGTATGAAAGCTGGCTCTATGGCTATGATCAATGCAAGGACTTTTTGATCAACCACTGAGATTTGCTCATCATTGCCAGTAGTATTAATGTTAACTCCAATCATCAAATCCCATAAAGGTTACTGAAAAGCAGATCTTGAACCAGCCAGGAATATAAATTAAGCAAATGTATTAAAAATCTCTAAGAAGTTTTAAATTCCTTGACTACCTAAAGACTAGGTTTTTGCTTCTCTAATTAACTGTGACCTGCCAGACATGATCATCAACATTGTTTTATAATAGTATCATTATATTCTTATCTCATTTTTCTTGTGGAAAATTAGTTGAAGAAGAAAGCAGATTCTTAAAGGGAATACAATTGTAACAATCAAGAACTATAGGAGTATTTATTATTCTCTTTATGACTCATTTTAATTGTCACTGTATTTATGTAAGAAAATTGACTACAGTGAAGACTTACTGGTTAAAGCAATCCCAATAACATTTTGACCTGATGAACATTCAAGATTGTAAAATCACTGGTATCCCCATTTTTTAATCCATAAGGGACTTTAGTACAATTTGTAAGACCCTCTGTTCTTAATTGAAAATGCAAAAATGACTTGAAATACCAGTTTCAATTACCAAAGTGTACTTATAAATAAGAAAATTGCAAATGAGCAAATGCAGTAAGATTTAATCAGGTTGTAAACTAGATTTTGTTTTCTGGTCATTTATGAACTGTTAAAGAAACAATTGTTATTGTCATGCACCAACAATGTTTGCGTTGTGTTAACATTCAAAACAATAGTACATTTAAGTCTGTAGGTTATATGAATGTATGTGTGCATAGTACATACAAGTATAGTACTATATATACTTCTATATGAACATACTCTTGGAGATGGATATAAAATGAATAAATATTCATATATATTTTGTTTATACAAATGATGTGTGTGGATATGTATATGTATGAATGAATCTGTACCTTATCTAAGTATATATAAAACATGTTATGTGCACATATGCATACATATATATTTATATACACACATATGTGTATGTGTGGGTGTATTAATGAGTCCCAAAAAATCTTACTATGGCTTTAAACATGAATAACTGAAAATAACACTAAGACTTTGGAAACACCTTGTATGTAATGATCAAAATACAGGCAAAGAATCACAGGGTTGCTTTCTAGCTCTAATGAGGTAATATTTATAAAATATTTTGAAAATTTTAAATTGTTAATCAATAATTGAGGCAATGTGTTATACTATTTTAAGGGCTTAAAGTAAATGACTTAAAATCACCAAAGTTTGATACAGCTAATCAGTTGTTCACTTGTAGACATGGTTGATAAAAATTTGTCAGAAAGGGGAAGCTTTGAAAAACTGGGAGTACAATTGCAGAAATAACTTCAAGTAAAAAATGCATTCCAACAAATTCTTAGGTAATTTGAAAATACCAGAAAAATTCCAACAGTTCTCTTTGAATCATTTATTTCTAGGTTTCTCTGAAAAATTAGAATTCTGATTGTTTGCTGTTTTATTAAATGGGAAATACTGAAAGGGTTGTTGAGAGTTGTGACAAAAAGTACGAATGTAAACAGATAGTTTGCAATGAGTTCAGATACATACAATAAATTATGTCAATAAAGAAGGCATCAGGGTATGTTGGTAAATATTTCACCACTGACTGTCTGGGAAGGTGGGGATCTATGTAGAGAACATTTTAAGTTTTAAATTTCATGATTGAAAATGTTTCCATCACTTTCTTCATTCTATACAATCAGTAACCAATACCCAATTTGTAATCTTTGCTGGTTTCCAAGATGTAAATGCTTACACAGAACAATTAATAATTGATTTTCACAAGGTGATGTAAACTCAATAACACACCCTTGGATGTGGGTCAGATAAAGGTGCATTGGATAGAGCGCCTATACCCGAGATATGAGAACACAGAATCAAAGAATCACATAACAAATGTGATCACATGCAAATCTGTAACAAATTCAAAGAATCAGGAGACATGAGACCTCTTGAATTGAAAAGCTCTAAAAAGAACAAACTTGGAGACAAGATAAGGCAGGTAATCAACCATCCTGATCAGATGGTGCCAGAGTCAGAAATCTTAGTAAATATATAACTCCTCTATAGCTTTTAACATGGACAAAAGAAGTAATAAGAAAGTGGAGGCAGGCATAGGGTAGAAGGGAGAACAATGTCTGTCAGTAGCACTTTCTGACATTTTCTTATAAAGTCAGCATTTCAAGTTAGGTCTACTTATTGATGGGCATACATAGATTGGTAACATTATTATATATTAAAGTTTTTATTTCCTAAGTTTTTAGTTATATGATCTGCTGAACTCTCCACCTGATCTTGGCTTATTATTCAAAATGGCTAGAGATATCCTTTATTTTACCTTAGCATTTTAAGGTATTTCCTAGAAAAACTGCAACAGTTATTTTGGCTCAAAATTACCATTAAAATTTCTTTTCCATGCATTTTCTTGTTAGCTAAATAGGATAATTTAATGGGCATCTTTCCACTGTTCCTCATAGAGTTTGTTGGTATATTATGAAAGATTTTAATAGCAATTTTATTTGTGCAGTCATTATTAGAATGCTATAGTCATTTTCTATTTTTCAATGACTTTGAAAATGATCTTGTATAGTAGCTTCTTATTATCCTGAGTGCAACTAAGGATAGGTGTAATCTCATTATGCCCACAACCACTGAGTACAAAAATATATAATATTCATGTGACTATCTGTAAGGTGGTAGGATTTAGTTGAATGGCTTCATTTCCCCTGCTGTATAGTTGTACAATTACATTTATTTTTTTAAATGACACACTAATAAAATTATACAGTGACAATCACTGCAATGCAGAGTTGCCATTTTCCCAGGAGAAATGGTTTATGGAATAGGCCTCTAATTTAGCTAATGGTATTTTGAAATAGAGCTTATAACCAAAGAGAAATCAAATACATGGTTGTACCCTGGCCTATTCTTTAATCATGCTCTTTCCCCCCCCTAATTCACCTAATCGAAGTCAGGAGTAAACATAACATTAACCCTTGGGGACTTAGGTGAGGTTTGAATCTTAGTGTTATAAAGGATGCGCAAATCTTCCTGCACAACATTGTCATGCTTGTAAAGGGGGGGGGGGAAGGTGAAATTGAAACATGAAAATTTATTATAATGATATCTTTTGTAATGATGAGAATGGTTAAAAAAGGAAATAGGTTACTGGAAAAATGCTGTTTGCCTTTTTTAGCTATCTCCTATATCATAGAATCTGAGTTGAAAAGAATCTCAGAGGATACCTAGTCCAGCCTGTAATTGACTCTATTATCCAATAATACTCCTCAGGAGTCCCAGAAATTTTATTTGAATAACATTAGTGTGGAAAAAACTACTGTCTCCAAAGTCAAAACATTTGACTTTTGAATGCCTATTTAGGAAGTTTTCACTTATATATACCAAGATTTACAGAAGTTCCATAGATTGTATCTAGCTCTGCTCCTTTGGTCAGTTAGAATTATTTTTTTATGTGATGTCCTTTACCTGATTAGGAAAATGCTATCAAGCCTGCCCTAAATGGTTTCTGTGTCCTAAACTATACTATACTATGAATATATACATTGAATTCTTAAGTCTATATGACATGGTATTTAATCCTCATCATCTTAATAGTCCTTACACAGATACCCCAGTTTGTTGATGATATACAAAAAACTAATAATAAATAAACAAGCATCATATCATAACTTTAACTGATTATATCACTTTAAGTGTGACTCTTTCACAGAAGCAAATAAAAACAGAACTATCCCTTCTACCTTCCCCTTTTTCTTGACATTATGCTTCTCAATAAAGCATAAATAAACATTCTCTTTTCTTGGCTGTCTTATCACATTTTTAGTGTGTGTGTGTGTGTGTGTGTGTATAAATATATGTATGTATGTATTTTTCAGTTCACTAAAAAAATCTACTTTTTGGTTAAAAAAAAATTTCGAAACAGGGCTTATACATCCTATCCTTGTAAATTATATAGATACATATAGATATGTGTGTACATATATACATACATATGTATGTATACACGCATACACACACACAGACACACACACACTCACACACACACTACAAATGCAGAACTGCCATTTTTCCCAGGAGAAATGATTTATGGAACAGGCTTCTAATTTAGTTAATGGTTCTTTAAAATAAATCTGATAACCAAAGAGAAAGAATGAGAGAGAGAGAGAGAGAGAGAGAGAGAGTCATATTTTTTTTTTTTTTTTGCTTTTTGCTGAGGCAATTGGGGTTAAGTGACTTGCCCAGGGTCACACAGCTAGGAAGTATCTGAGACCACATTTGAACTCAGGTCCTCCTGACTTCAGGGCTGGTGCTCTAACCACTGCGCCACCTAGCCGCCCCGAGAGTCATATTTTAAATTAAGGATAGAACACATTTATTTCTTTAAAATGTTTTTTGAAGTTCATCATCCTCACTATTCATGATTTCTTAGAATTCTGATTATGCAACATTAGTCATGTCTCCTATCTTTATATCTTTGCATATTTGGCAAGCATTTTTATGACTTTATCCAAGTCTTGGATACATATTTTGAAAATAACATAAGTAAAATACATTTCTGTCCAGCTGGTTTATAGCATAAACTCAGAATAATATTGTTTATGATTATTCCTCCATTGATGTTCATCCAGATGCTACCCACTATGCATAACTCTCAGCCTCCTTGAATTGATATATATTAGTATACTTTTATAACATTAAGTACTTTTTACATCTTCTGCCATTTGGGTCACTAATAGGCTAATAATAGATTCCAGTCCAAGCCTCACTTATCCATTGTTTAGGTTTTGATTTCTCACAGTGAGTGTAAATAGCAATTGTTTCTCTTCTGGCCAGAAACCCAGAGAGTCTTCCTCTCCCACAATGATTATCTGAGAAGACAAACTTAGACTATCTTTAACCTCAATTCTTATCTATCCTTTAATCACTGAATGTATGTTGCCTGAGACAAACCAAGATCTCCTAAATATCATGATTTAAAAAGGTCAAGGCTTTCCACTGTATCTTAGTTCATTCCTCGTTATCCTGACCTACATCTTGCCACTGGACTCTGAATAACTGGAGAAGAGAGTGAAGCTGATGAATTAGCACAGTTGTCTCTCACTTAAATCCAATTCACTTGCAAGTAAAGATATCACTATTCTGATGTCATTGCTTCTCTGTAAGAATTAAGAACAAAAAATAGCAGTTGAGAACAAAATGAAGAGTAAATACAGATTATCTATCCTAAGAACCATGACATATCTGTCTTTTTTCATGGATTGTTATGGCCAAAAATTATCATCCACTGGTCAACTTTTCAGTGATGATTCTTCCCTATTTATTAAGATTTATCCCTTAAAGTCGGGTATAATGTGTTGTTGGAACCAGCATGATAGAAGATATTAAATCTTGTATAATTTTGGCATAGTCTTCAAGAACCCAAGATCATATTTATCCCATGATATTACTCTACCTATGATATTTTTTGAAAAAGTTATGCATTTCCAAAGATATTGCATAAAGATTTTTGTCATTTCAAGTCTTAATAATATCTATAAGGTCAAATAGTTTTTGTTAAATTATTAGGATTCCTAGTTAACCCTGATTAACTTTCATTCCCTCAATCAACCAAACATTAAGAACACTCCCCCTCTGGTCTGTCATATTCCTTGAAAACTGAAGATAGAAATAGGGAAAATGGGGGAGCTAGGTGGCATAGTGGATTGAGCACCAACCCTAGAGTCAGGAGAACCTCAGTTTAAATATGGTCTCAGACACTTAAACGTCCTATGATATTGGGCAAGTCACTTAACCTCAATTGTCTCAGGAATAATAATAATAATAATAATAAATAAAAAGGAAAGAAAGCAATGGGGGACACATTCCACAAAAAAAAAATGCCTTTCATTGCTCACCAGGCAATGCCTCAAGTCCTGTAATATCATTATGTTATTTTGAAAACTTTTCAAATTGCCTTTGACTCTTTAGATATTTTCCCTGTACCTCTTCCCTTCTATGTCTATAGATATTTTAAACCATAGTGAGATTTTATTGGTGACTCATCTTGATTTTTTTTTAAATAACTAGACATGGTAATCTACTTGTGTGATATATACTATGCATTTTGATATCAATCAATTCATCAACAAGCATTTATTGTGTCAGGCACTGTTCTGTTACTGATGATATAAAAACAACAAAAAAAGTAGACTCTTTCCTCAAAGAACTTAAATTCTATTGACAGAGACAACATATACATTTATAAATACATGCAAAATAATAAAAAATAAATATAAAGTAGTTTAAAGGAAGTGGTGTCACTAGCAGTTCATGTAATTCATGTAGCTGAGTTTTAAAGGAAATGAGATTAGGGGCAGCTAGGTGGCACAGTGGATAGAGCACTAGCCCTGAAGTCAGGAGGACCTGAGTTCAAATCTGGCCTCAGACACGTAACAGCTGTGTGACCCTGGGCAAGTCACTTAACCCCAATTGCCTTAGCAAAAAAAAAAAAAAAAAAAAAAGGAAATGAGATTCTTTTATGTGGAGATGAGGAAGAAATACATTTCTCAGAATGCATGGAGATCAGAGATAGAATGTTATATGCAAGGAAGAACAAAAATGCAAATTTATATTTGTGTGCATTTATAAATAAAATGAATTTTGAAAAGTAGGTTAGGCCAAAATTGAAAAGGGCTTTACAAGTCAACTTGAGAGTTTCTATGGAAGCTACTGGAATCTATGGGAATTAGAGTAGTTATAGTAAGATTTGCAGTTAAGAAAAATTACTGCTATTTATTTGAGAATAGTCAACAGTAAAGAGTGATGAGGCAGAAGTCAATTAGAAGCCTATTGCAAAATGTCAGTTGATGATTTGACTCTAGATCTATGTGTTCTCCTCCCTTTCTCTATTTTCATTTAAAAGATCTTTCGGCAATATTTATAATATCAGGCAAATAAGAGAATGTTCTTGCCATTACTGTTGTTGTTGCCTTGTTTTTGTTTGTTTGTTTTGCTTTGTTTTGTTTTATTTTGTTTTACTTTTCATAGAAAAGTTAATTATTGGACAGAAGTCCATAATTCCTGTAATGTAAGGCAATGTCAAGAAACCTTATTCTTAAGCATCATCTTTTAAACTAACTGCCCACTTCCCAGTTTTCTTTTCTCTTCTGAATAAATTATTTAATATAGATATTTTAGGTAGTGAGGCAAAGGACTGTTAATAATCAATGATTGGGGGAGTTCCAAAGTTCCCCCCTTTTTCTAAAGTTCTGATTTCAAAGTTAAGTGCCTTGAAGAACATTTCTGATAATACAATTGAACTCATTTTCTTAACAATCTTTTTCAGACCTCATCCAGCTGGGGATGTCATTATGTTTTACTCAGTTTTGGGTGGTGAGAAATTCTTTTAAGAGATCACCCGAGACTGGGGGATGGTCTAGGTATAGACATAGTCTTTTTTGATATGATATTATTCCAAAATCCTTATTATTACCTCATTGTTAACCAATCAGAGTTGATCAGCACTCTCTGGAACACCTCTCTTCCAGTGAAGATACAAGCCATAAATTACCACAATTGCCTTTGATCTAAGAGAAAGACTACAAAATGACCAACCTTTTATTAAAATGCTGGCATTATTAATAAAATGATTAAATTACCCAGAAATTATTTCTCTTGAACCTTGTAAACATGGCAATACTATGTTCTAGGCATTATATTAGATACTGGGGATAACAATACAAAGAATGAAACATTTTCTACTCAAAAAGATCTTACCTCCTAATGGAGAAGACAAGAATGTATAAAGTTGTATTCAGTAAATGAAATAAAATAGTTAAAATATGGTAGTTTGGGAGAAATAATACCACCAAGTGAGGGAATCAGGAAAGGTTTCTTAAAATGATTTTTAAGCTCTCTCTAGAAGGAAGGGAAGGTGTCATAAAGAGAGGAGAAAACCCATTCCATGTTTTTGGGTCATTTGGTACAACGATAAAGAGGTGGGACTTGAAGTTTATATGTGAGAAATAGAGAGAACAGTTTGGGTAGATTAGAGAATGTGAAAAAAGGAATAAAGTTTAATAAAGAGAGAAAGACAGTTTGGGGAAAAGTGTGAATATATTTCAAAATCTAAGCAAAGATATCAATATTTTTTCTCAGAAGGCATAGGAAATCAATGGAATTAATTTAGTGGTAGAGTCACAATTTCATATCTGAGCTAAAAGAAAATCACTTTAGCAGCTATAAGTAGGATGAGTTGTTGAAATGATAAACTCATGGCAGGGGTACTGGTTAAGACTGGTTAAGGTTAGTGCCTCTTAGAAGAAATGTGATAAGACCCTGATCTCAAGCATAGTCATAATTACTTAAGTAGAGAGAAGATATTGAATCAAAATGATAGTGTGAAAGTAAAATAAAAAAGACTAGCAAGTGATTGGACATGTGGGATTAGTAAGAGTGGGATGAAAAAGATAATACTGCAGTTACTTATTCAGGAGACTAGAAGAATGGTAGAACATTTGACAAAAATAGGGACATTTGGAAGATCTAGGTTGGGGGGGGGGAAAGAATTTCATTTATGTCTATTTTCAGTTGGAAATGTATATGAGATATACAATTAGATATATATTAGGTATCAGATAATTTGGGATTGATGCTTAGGAGCATTCTAGTGCTGCATGCATATCTATATCCACATCTATATATTCCTGAGGCAAATGAAAAGGGATTACTGATTTACCTCTAGAAACTAATAGCTAAGAGATGGGATGGGATTAGGAGTGTCTAGCAAGAAAAGAGAAAAGGGCCTTGATGCATCCTTGAATTTCTCATCTTTCACCATTGAAAGGTAGTTAAACAAGCACATCTGAAAAGTTTTCAGAGTTTAGCATTTTTGTCATTTCCAAGGATATCAAAATCCTTAGTAATTCTTTTAAGTCCTTTTTTTTTGGTATAAGTTTTTTTTTTCCAATATGAATCACTAGAAGTGCTTTAAAGATGTCAGACTTGACAATCACTTAATCACCTAGTGAGGATTTATTAATCACCTTCTTTGTGTCATATAAGGATACAAATAACCTTTCAATCACCTGCAACTTCATGATTATTTTTGCTTCCTCACTCTCACTCAAATATTTTACTGACAATTTAACTCCTTGACTTACCTCTCCCCTATCCAAATTCATCCTCCATACAACTACCAAAGTGATATTCCTTAAGTGCTGTTCTGATTTCATCTCTTCAGTTAATAGATTCCATATCAAAATTATTCTATTTGCCATTTTTAGCATTTCATAAAGATGATTCCTCCTATTCATTATTTTACTTAATTCTAAAACTCAGTTAAACTAGCCTTAATTTTAATCTCAAACAGATTAACTTCTCTGAGAAAGGAAGGAAGAAAAGAACACATTTATATGCTTCATTAAAGTTTGCATTAAACTTTCTTTACAAATATTATCTTATTTTGCCCTCATAGTGACCTTGGGAGGGGGGTTGGTGCAATTATTATCCCCATTTTACAGATGAAGAAACTAAGTCATAGAAAAATTAGAAGATTAGATGTGTCTAAGGTTCAAGGTGAACTCAGGTCTTCCTGATTCAACATCCAGCATGCTATTCAATTTTTTACCTTGCTGCCTAATTATATACAGGGGAATTGATGAGATCACTCAGGAAGAAACATAAAAATCAGTTAGTTTTCTGTAACAAACCACAATGCTCTCAGAAGACCTCAAACTTCCCTCATTGATAGCTAGTCAATAACTAACATTTGTTCTCAACAGAGAATCAACAAATAGTATTATTCATCACTTTTTTCTCTAAACAAAATATGGAATCTGAACCAGCAGATGAAGAATTTCAGGTATCCCAAAGATAATAAATAATAAGGCTATATAGTTCCAGAACAATTGAGTCCATAATTACTATTTCTGTGTGACAGTGGAATGTGGAGGCGATTAAAAAAAAAAAAGGTGAATCCAGGAAGTTATATGATCCAGCCACAACAGAAGGATGTTGTCCTGAAGATCAAAAAAGGAATTATGGTTAGCAATGCTGTTTGTTTTGACTGATCACTGGTTTCACCCATTCTGTCTTATCAGAAATCATCCTTCTATTACCAGAAAAGATCAGAGAGCCTCATTAGTGACAAGTGGATCAAGACTGAAGAGATAATTTACTGAGGAAGCATCTTTGTTCCCTTGAGTCTAGATCTGAAAGTCAGTCCTGGTGTCTATACTTTGTTCTGTCAAGTCTTTCCAGTATTTCTTACCCTTTCTACCATGGCCAAACCAATTGCAAACATGAAGTCAAAGATCAAAGTAGTTATTCTTTTTTTTTTCTGTTCATAGTGGAGGAGCTAAATATTTCTAAGAACTACATTTCTAAGAACTCCTAGATTCATATTGCTACTATGTCTGTAGACTTGTGGATTCCAGGAATATGCAGCTGCTTAGATTTTTATTATGCATTTTCCAATTATTATGTACTATTAATTTGTGTATCAATTCTATTCTAATGGTAAAAACATTCGGTACAATTCAGCACGTTTTTCTACTTCATGGTCCTGTGAATAGTTTTGTGAAATTGAGCATGGTTAAGAAAAGCCCAGGATTTAACAGAAGAGTGAAGGTTTGAGTTCTGCTCTCATTGAGTAAATCTGCAAGTTCATTCTTCATGATAAGGACATGGGCAATGTGCTTTCTTACAGAGAAGTAGAGATGAAGACTAAAAGACCCCTGACTCTTAGAAAAACAGAGAAAGCTTGATTTTTTTTAGCCTATCAGAGTGAGGTGCATAACACAAGCAGTACAAAAAGATAAGTTGTACTTAATGTGGTTTTCTTGAGATAGTTTGTTCTTCCTGGCTTCATGAAGAGTCTCATACCTGTCACTTAGTTTCATATATTCAATGCTAGGGGCAGCTACATGGCATAGTGAATAGATCACTGGCTTTACAATTGGGAGGACCTGCATTCACATCTGGCCTCAGACTCTTAATATGTAGTAGATGTGTGAACCTGGGCAAATTATCTTAATCCCAAATGCCTCACTCTTAAAACAAACAACAGACTGTTCAATGTTCTTTCTTCACTTGATTCTATGTATCAATCCTTGTGGTACATGGAATCCCATTTTGCTCTTATCCCTGATAACATAGTATTTGTGGTAGAGATTTCAAAGAAAGAACAAGAGATAAAGTCATTTACATTTTTTTTTACTTTTACTTGAAGAACAAAGATTAATTGGAACCCTGTGTGTGTGTATAAAAACACACATATATGTATGTAAAGCTCACTACACAATTCTCTATTCCCTCCATACTTGATTATATTGAAATCTATAGTCCTTTTTTTCTTCTCTTTTGGAACTCTGTAGGTAAATTATTACAGATAATTACTGTGGAAACATTTTTTTTTCCAATTCAGCTTCTCTCCTTTACAGACACTGTGCAAACGCCTTAGTTTAGACTCCTATCCCCTTTTCATGCATTATTGAAACAATTCCTCCTAATTGATCCTAGACTTCTTATAGCTTCTTTCTCCAAACTATCTCTCACACAACTATCAAAATAGTTTTCCTAAGGCGCAAGTCTGATTATATCCAGAGGAGGTAGCATGGTAATAATAGATTCTTCTTCTTCCTAAAAATCTCTTTTGCCTCTAGGTCAAATATGAATACTTCAGTCTACATAATAAAGTCCTATGTGAAATGGTCCCAACTTTCGTTTCCAATACAATTACACATTACTCATTTTTCTCGTCAAACATCACTGATGGCATTCCATGATTCTATTGCCTGCTTGCAAGTATTTGCACAAGCTGGTTTCCCATTTCTGGAATGTATTCCTTCCATAATGCCATTTTACATGATTATCATATTTCTTCAAGGTTTTGCTCCAAAGCTTTTGTTTTTCAGGTAACCTGCCTTGATCCCCACAGTTGTTAATCTTCTCTTTCAAATGGGAAGGAGAAAGATACATTATTTACTCAGCCTAGGAAGCTCCCCAGATGAGAAATTCCAATGCAAATGTAGACTGTAATCCATTTGTAACTTAATAAACAAGTACCAGGAAATCATCCTATATCACCTTCCTCAATGGCACTGTTTCTGGTTTAGCCACAGCAGCTGCTATCCTGGGAACAAGTTTGACATATAAATGTGCTAAATACCTTGTCTCAGGGAGTTTTCACTGGCACAGAAATTTTAAGTGATTTGCCCAAATATTCAAAAAGATTTTTAATAAGGGTTACTAGACATATCCCTAGGTGGTATGGGTGGTAAAATCTTATTCCCACTGGGAAGATGAAGCTTCTTTTATTTAACAAAGAGAAGCTAACAGAAGTTTGTATGACACAGAATCGAAAGAGGAAAATGTAACCCTGCAAATAGCATTTAGATATTGTGGAAGTGGTAAAATAGGAGGAATAGGTAATTCAAGTTAAGATGCACCAAATCCCTGAATTCAGAGAGCTAAGCAGATTCAGAGACAAATAATATCCAGAAGCCTCTGGGTCTCAAATTAAAGGAAAAAAGAATATCAGTTAAAGTCATAAATGGAAAGAAATCCAGAAAAAAAACAGGGCCCTCTGAACAGACAAAAAAAACATATTTTGGAAACCAACAGTCAGTAAGCCTACATAAATATTAACTATTGTTATTACCAATTTCCAGGAATGGACCATAGTCTACTCTATAATATCATCCCTCCTATAAAGTCCCTTGGAATTCCCACCATTCAGCTACTCTTTTGTATTAGAAAAACCGAAACAAGGATATTTGTATAGGTAAATATAATACAAATTACCAAGAAGAAAAAAGTAAGAACTATGTGGTTCTATATATTTAAATGAATTATTCTTTCAAATTAATCAAATTTAACCAAATTCACCTTTGGGAGTTACATTTTCTTTTGAGTTAAAGAACAGTAAGGGTTATATATAGTGATACTAAACATGACTGCTATAACTCTCATGTGGCTAAGTTTTAGAGTTGGTTAAAGATGATAGGCAGCTAAAGGTGCAGGTTGCCATAAAATGAGGATAGAAGGTTGAAGATAAATTTCATTTGTTTTGCAGTTTTGCCTACAGCTAGACCTGCTTGACAAATATCTTTACTATCTCTTGAGTTTTGTAGCATTCCAGGAATGGAGATAGACACAAATGCAAACGTATGAAATTTAACCATCTAGAAGTATATATGAGGAGTGGAATGGATTCCTTCTGAAATGAGAAACCCAGACTAAACCAATATTTGCTTCCTCCATTTACTGGCTGCCTATTATTTCACTGAATCTCCTTTATTTTCCTCTTTAAACTGAATTACTCGGTCTTTTTTTGACTGTTTCCAGTCTCTTTCTTCTTACATTCTGTCTAATGCAGAAACTGTATTCCAAGTCTCTTGTCAAATATACATCTTATCCCAAATCTCTCACTTTGTAGAAGTAGATTTAATATTTTTTTAATCTAGCTGAAACTTTAATTTCATAACTCTAGTTAGCTATAAAACTTTTAATACTATGAACATTTTAAAATAAAAGGCTTATCAAATAATAATCATAGAAACAGCTTTCAAGACATTTATTGCATCTTTTCATTTGAAAAAAAAATCAAATATCTACAAATGGTTTTTTACAGTTTAATTTAGCTAGTCTCTCCAAGGGGAAATATTATTCCCTGAGAGTAACAACAATTCGGCAACTGGTGTTTCCTATAAATATTGCTGTAGAAATTTATAAAGCAGATTCTTTTTCAAAAGTAGATGGACTATAAAGATTCTGGATATATATGTATATATTTATGAAATTTTCAATCAAAAAGGAGAGCATGAGTGAAATGCTACTCAATGATAGTAATACATATCTTAATTCAACAATTACTAATTATGGTACATTTATATAGACTAGATCATATACACTAGAAACTTTATGACTATTAGGCAGCATATGTATAACAAAGCTATATCCATACATTATATACCCAATTGTTTTGAATGACAATGTTTAAAACAGATCACTAGTTAACTTGCCATACAATTAGTCAAAAAGATGACTAAAAAGATGTTACAGAATGATGTAAATCTAATTCATTATGCTGTATAAGACAATACGCTTCATTTGTTATCTTTATGATAAAACTTGGAAAGAAGAAACAGTAATTATAAAACCCATTCTAATGATATATTCAGATTTATTAAATATTCTTCTGGTTAATAGAAAGGTCCCATGCATGGATTATTAATTTTGAAATAGTAACTTGTTTTTTAAACTACACTGAACACTAAAACTATTTAGAACATAAAATAATCCTCTTTTGTAGTTAAAAAATACCCTCAAAGGACCTTAAAGGTGCATATAAAAGACACTAGTTTTGGAAAATCACATATATAAAAGGTTATGGTACTTAATTCAATTCCAGGGTTCACTGATATTGCAGCCTTAAGAATAATAAAAGTTACCCAACTTTAGCACATTTCAAAATGTAATATGATTAAAAATTCAGAGCCCTGGGCTTGCAAATGAAGGCATTCTTAAAATCCTATCCATTTATTTCTTTTTTTTAATGTTACATGCATGCTCACACACACACACACACACACATACACAACCTTCCTACTTTGGAAAGGAATTGGTACATGATTTTTTTTGAAACTCAGAACATCTAATTTCTTGGAGGAATAATAATTTTTTTTTGTTTTTAAATATAATATTGCTACAGACCATTCATTCATAAGGCATGTGTGAATATGTAGATGTAGATGCAGATACAGGAGTATGTATATGCATATATGAACCTTACAAAAGTTCAAATTATAGACATAAATGTTAAAAAATAACTAGTTTTCCAGTAATTCAAAATAATATAGCATGTGCATCATATAGATACATACTTAATCAACAATCTGAAGAGAACTGAAAGTTGTGTCATCTGCCCTTTTCACTTATTTGTACATTTTGATAAACTGGCTAACTTGTGAATCAAAAAGAATTGTATTACAACTATTATATTTTGTTGATAAATTGTATACCATATTCGTTTAAAAATATAATTATCACTTCTATTTACTTATATTTTAACAAAGATTTAAGAAGAAAAATTTAAGTTCACAAAACAACCAGCACCTTAACCATATATATATATATACATATATATATATGGTTCATAACTCCTATATTATATATATATATATAAACAGCTAGCGTTTATATATCACTTTAAGGTTTAAAAAGTACCATGAATAGTTTATTTCACTGATAATTACCACACATTTGGGAGATAATTACTATTGTTAGTCTCATTATATAGACGAAGAAAATAAGGTTTTCACAGATTAAATGATTTGCCCAGGCTCATATAGCTAGTATTTGTTAGGTATTCCTACTGCAACATCATTTAGCTGTCCCAACAAGTAATGTTCTAAATTTTTATTCTGTACTGTGCACTGTGCTAAGTACTTAAGATACAAAGAAATGCACATAAGAATAATAGCAGACATACACTCTTCACATATACCATAAAAATAGTCTCTATCCTCAAGGAGCTCATATATATAACATACATTATACTCTATCCTTCCTCCCTTATTCCTTCACCATAAAAGAAAGAGACAGGGTCAAAATTGGTCTTATAATTACAAATCATTCATTTTTTTTATTTTTATATTTTTGTTGTCATTTTTATTTACTTTTGTAAGTCATTGCTTTCCTGGTTATAAACATTTTATTATATGTCAGTTCACAAAACTCTTCCCACATTTTTTCTGAATTCTTATTTTTGCGGTTTTTATGGTACTTAATTATACCTTGAGATCCATGTATTATGAATTTCTCAGTACATTCTTCAATTAATAGATGCATATCTTTCATTAATTCTTCATTGATATAAAATATAACTGGTCACATTTCAATATTCATAAGGCCTTCTGTTTTGAATATATAAATTGCAGTGAAATTCTGACATCAAAGTATATCGTTATTTTAATCACTTTTCATATAATTCTAAAGTTTCAAACTATTTAGCGCAATTCATAACTGTCAACAGTATAATATTGGACTTTTTTCCCTTATAACCCACTCCAAAATAACTACTTTCAACTTATTTTTATATTTGCCAAATTGATGGACATAAGGTAAAAACCACAGAGTTATTTTCATTTCCATACATCATTATTAATTATTAGTAGTAGTCAGTTCTTCTTAGATACATTTCTGATTTTTCATTTGAGAATGTATTGCCCTTTTTCTGTACAACCTTTGAAATCCAGCATCATATCCTTACCATAAAAAATCAGAGATCTTATTTTTTAACAAATAAAGACCAAGTTAATATTAATGCCAACTCATATATACTTTGATATCACTACCAAATTTTTATGCAAATAATTAGCATTGTGTAAAGGACATTCTTAATGAAGTTATAAGAAGAGAATGAGCAGACTTTTGCAAACAATATTCAGTAACATGAAACATTTTTGTGGTCTTATAATTGACTGATGGATACAGAAAATACTAAATATTAATATGCTTCTTTTTAATGAATATCAAAAAAAGTTAGTAGAGCAAAAGACTCTTACAGGCTCTTCTCCAAGAAGGAATCTTCTAGGTACACACACACACACACACACACACACACACACATATATATATATACATATATATATATGTATATATATATATATACACATATATATATTGAAAATTGTATGTGATTACTTGAGAGATATAAATATATATGTATATACATATTATATACATATATATACACTTATCAATTTAATTTCTATCATAATGGCAAAATCCAGACCATGAAACAGGATCATAATTTCCATCTCTGGATAATATTCTGCTGCTTTCATCAAGCAGAACATTTCAGGATTTCCAATATTAAATCCATAACCTCTCAAAAGAGTTTGGTCTATCAATACAGGAAAATCAAGTAAATAATTAATTGATTTCCAACTTTATTGTATAGTTCTGTGACATCAAACTCAAATAGAAATTGGAGCCACTCCTCCTGGCTGCATCAGGCTTGATTTTAAATCATAAAATTAACTATATTTGATTATATTTTCATTTATTTTATTAAATAATTTTCAATTATATTTTAATCAGGTTTGAGTTTTGCTCAAGTATTGTAGTTCCTGGGCAGTTTATAGGTCATGGGTTTTAGATAAAAAAATGCAGCTTTATATAAAAATGAATAGAACTATTTTATTTATGCATGTATCTTATACACTTCAAAGGGCAATATGTTGAAACTGGAATTTAAGAGGAAAAAAGAAATTAGCATAACATATACCAAGTTGCATAGTTCTTTTTATACCTATTTTCACTGGGGGAAGAGGCATGCAGATTTTTAATTTAATTAGTAAGATAAACTTTTAGAAGAAGTTTTGTGACTTACCCATCATCACATCACATCAATTAATCATTTTGTAGATGTGTTTTAAAAGATTGTAAGGTATACTAACAGTGCAACTAAATGGAAAAGCAGAAAAATACCAGAGCTGTAATTAGAAAGACCTTTGCTGAAATCTGGACATAGAAACTTACTAGCTGTGTAAACGTGGACAATATATTTAAGTCTTTCCCTCAATTTCCTCATCTCTAAAATGAGTTAGAGAAGAAAAAGGTTTTTTCTTCTTTAGTATTTTTTTTCTGATAAAAATCCAAAAGGCACCATATAGCAGTTAGATGTCATAGTGGATAGAGTGCCAGGTGAAGTCAGGAAGATTGAATTTTATGAAGTTAGGAAGATTAATCTTCCCAAATTCAAATATGGTTTTTAAAACTTACAAGGTATATGTCTCTGTGGAGTATAGGATGTGTTTAGAGAAGACTAGTATCTCTGGTGTAAATGCTGTTGAGTCTTTTTAGGACTACTTTCCACCTTTGGTTTATACATGATTCACCTAATTCTCATATGGGACTCCAAGCATCTACAGCATGAGCAGTAGACACCCTGAAAACGTTTTTTGCAGATAGCCTAAACCAGGTTCAGGGTAAATAAGGGGTCTCAACCCATCAGTGAATTAGGGGTTTTTTATCCAAAGCATGTGCATATACCCCCTAGTAGGATGAGCATATTTGTTCTAGTAGCCATGAAGGCAGATGAAGCAGGTGCTGTGAAACAATTAGAGTTTGGTTAGACACTGAAAGATGTCAAGGTGATCCACTGCATCTTGAGTCATGATTAGTCATCTTTGTTGCCACTGGGTTGTGACAACTTTGAAGATGTTTTAGTTAATGGCTTTGTGCAAATCTGCCTCCTTAAATGCAGTTTATGTATGAATAAAAAAGACATCATCACCCATACCATTTTATCATTTTTGCCTATCATTTTGGTAAAAGGGAAGTGCATTGTTGTCACAACCCTGCATACAGGCAGCCCAGGTCATACAGTCATCTTCTCATTGGAAACAACAGTGGGAAATCCTAGCAGCGCCCTAGGTGTCTGAGCATCCTCTTAAGAACCATACTGCTTACCTCCTCATATGAGGAAGGGGCTAGAAAATAACCTTTTTACTGTAAAAAAAATTATATGCTTACCTAACCTTGATTGGCAGGTGGGGAATCACACCCTGAAGTTGAAATACATAAAAATGTACAGAAATTTTTGCAAAGATGATTCCACATTTATGAACAACACAAAATCCAGTATGCCTGAAAGTTCTTATTATGAGACAACTTAGCATTTATCATATTCAAAGAGTAACACTGAGTGAACAAAGCTGGCAGATGAAAACCAGCTTACTGAAATTGGAGTAGGATACATGTTTTTTGGAATGATCACAGTAAAGGGGAGTATCATGAAGCTGGAGTAAGTTTTATAATCAAAACTAGTCAGGACAAGTAGATGGCACAGTGAATCATCATTGGAGTCAGGAGGAGTTCAAATCTGGTGTGAGACACTTAATAATTACTAGCTGTATGACAATGAGCAAGTCACAAACCCCAATTGCCTAACCAAAAGCAACAACAACAACTATCTAGTTAGCTTTTATGCCTACAAAAAGGAAAAGGACAGGCTCATGACAATATAATCACCACTTGCAGGAAAATGTCATGCTACCATCATTAGTATAAATTTTTGAAAACTTAGAGACTCTTATTATCAATATGTCAAAAGAGAACAACCTTAAAAATTTGAGTGACTTTAATACAAATATAGGCTCAGACTACTATATATGGCATGGAGTCCTGAGGAGGAGTGAATTTGAAAACAACAGCATTAATTACTTACTATTCAAGACTTGTTGATCTCATGAATTTTTGTTCACCAAAATTGTTTTCTACTTACCTAAATGCAATAAAACTTCATAGATACAATCCTGAAGCAAATATTGACATTTAATAGACTATGTGATTGAAAGGAGAAGAAACATACAGGAGTTGAGAATGGCAAAGGTAATTTATGACTTAAAGTGAAAGACTGGTTAAATATTTGATTTCAACAAAAGTGGTGACTCCTGGGGGGGGATAAAGATGGCAAACTGCAGACAGCATTCTCTGTGAACTCCTGGGACCTTCCCTCAGACCCAGATAAAGTGAGCCTTCGAACTGCTTTTGGAGTGAGGGCTCCGCCAAACATTTGGACTAAAACACACTTCTATCAAAAATCTACCTTGAAAGAACTCGGGAGAAGGTTAGCCTCAGGGGAAATCGGCCGCTGGTCCAGACCAGACTCCAGCCGGGGCAGAAGTCAGGGCTGCAATAGAGGGGCAGATTTGAGGCACGCAGGAAGCCCCTGGGAGATGCCTGGGCCACTTTGCTCTGCTTGCGGGCAGGTGCTTTGGCAGATCTGCCTTTGGTAAAGAGTGGATCGAGGGCAGCTGAAAACGTGGTCCTAGTGCGAATCTAGCCCGACCAGCCTCAGACCGGAAGTCAACTCGGCAAACTGCCCCAGGGCAAATACAAATTGTTGCAGTGTTCTCTGCTTTTGACCAATATCCCGACTTTAAATCATGAGCAAGAAGCAGAAGAGAGCTCTTATCATAGAAAGCTTTTACGGAAAAAAAAATGGAACAGTCCCCAAATCCTGACATTATGAAAACAATCCCAGATGAAGCAACAAAGGCAGACTTAAGTTGGTCTCCCTTTCAGAAGACTTACCTGGAAGATTGCATTAAGAATCTCAAAAGAGAGCTAGAAGAAGAATGGGGAAATAAATTGAGATCAGGGCAACAGAAATATCAAAAACTGGAAAATAGGACAGGTGAATTGGAAAAAGAAAACAGTTCACTGAAAAACAAAATTGGTAAATTGGAAAAAATCACCAATTCACTGGAAAATAAAAATGGTGAACTGAAAAACAAAACTGGTGAATTGGAAAAAGACAACAATTCACTGAAAAACAAAATTGGTGAATTGGAAAAAAACAACAATTCACTGAAAAATAAAACTGGCAAAATGGAAAAAGAATGCATCCAATCAAGAAATTCAATTGGCCAGCTACAAAGGAGCTAAAAAGATAACTGAAAGAAATAATACTTTAAAAATTAAAATTGAACAAATAGGAGTAAATGACTCAATAAGACTTCAAGAATCAGTCAAACAAAAACAAAAAAAATGAAAAAATAGAAGAAAATATGAAATATCTCCCAGGAAAAACAACTGACTTGGAAAAGAGATCCAGGAGAGACAATTTAAGGATTATCGGACTCCCTGAAAGCCACAATGAAAAAAAGAACCTGGATGCTATCTTCCAGGAAATCATGAAAGAGAATTGCCCTGATGTTTTAGAATCAGAAGGCAAAATTGGCATTGAAAGAATTCACCGATCACCTCCAGAAAGAGACCCCAAATTTAAAACCCCAAGGAATATCGTGGCCAAATTTCAGGACTATTGCACCAAGGAAAAGATATTGCAAGCAGCTAGAAAGAAACAGTTCAAATACTGAGGAACTGTAATTAGAATTACACAGGATCTGTCAGCTTCCACTTTAAAGGATCGAAGGGCCTGGAATCACATATTCCAAAAGGCAAAAGAACTTGGATTACAGCCAAAAATAAGTTATCCAGCTAGAATGAGCATCATCTTCCAGGGAAGAAGATGGTCATTCAATGACACAGGAGAATTTCACCTATTTCGAATGAAAACACCAGATCTGAACAAAAAAAATTGACCTCCAAATACAGAACTCAAGAGAAGCATAAAAAGGTAAAAAGGAAAACTCTTGAGAACTATATTTCTACTACAGGTATCCTTAAAGAATGGCACTATGATTTGATTTTTCTTTGATAATAATTGAAAAGAAATTAGAGGTGGAAGGGATACCATACTGAAAAAGAAAAAGGGAGGAGGGGGGAAAGGAGGCAAAAATAAAGTAAAAATAAAGGAGGTAAAATAAAGCAAAATCTCATAAAGAGACATATAAGATCTAATATAATTGAGGGAA
>JAJPUD010012769.1:0-47675 GCA_023553655.1 Myrmecobius fasciatus | reverse complement strand
CTTTTAAATGTGATCGTCTATGATGATACAGATGTTCTAACAGGATTTCTGAAGTAGGAAAGAAATATCTAAGTATGGCCCAAGTAAAAAATATTTGGATCTGGCTTTCAGTGTTCTCTCTAGGTACTGAGAATGTTACAGTCAAGTTGATGACTGAATATCTTAAAGATCAGAAAAATGCTCTTTCATTGCCTCATGATCCTTTTTGGGAGACTTTTGATGTAGTGGAAACTACAGAAAACATCTATCTTACCAACTGTAATAAGAAGAAGAAGAAGAGGAAGAAGAAGAAGGTAATGATGGTGATGATGAATATAATGATAATTTATGTACTACTTTAAATTTTACAAAGTGCTTCAAATATATTAACTCAATTGATCCAGACTACAATTTCATTCAGAAGTTGCAGCTTAGAAATTTTAAATTATGTCACCAGTGTTACACAGCAGAAACTTATCACAGGTATGGTTTCCTGAACTTAATGTTATCTAGGGTACTATCTAGCTGCTTATTGGACATATGACCTTCTCAAAGCATGGCACATTCATATAAAATATATCCATGAAATGTTTTTTGTAATGCAAGTATACACAATTAATTTAGTGTTTGTATATGTAGCATTATCCTTTAAAAGTGATCTTTTAAGATGTTAATTTTAAATAGAATCCCTTTCCTTTAATTACACAATACTAATAAATAATAGCTCTTTTTGTTTTCCCCTCATTTGAATAATATAAATCCTATGCATTGACCTATTTTTCTCAGAAGTATATTGATTGCTCATTTTATTTTCTCAAATATTAAGGTGAAAGTTGCTTGTGAATTTGTATTCTATCCATACCTAAATTTCTGTAAAGGTCAGCTCCTTTAAAAAATATTGTAAATAGTGAAGACAAAGATGATCTAAGCTAACACATCAAGAAAACAAAGGCATAAAAGTAAAGGTCATTTCCACAATTTTATCTTAAAGACTATTCAATAGTGAAAGATCCTGCCAACATTTTTATAACAGGCATTTTAATGGAAATGTTCTTCTTTAAGCTTTCAATTATGTGGTCATCATCAACTGTTATTAATATGATCCTTCAAATGCTGAATACAAAGAATGTATGAAAAATCACAACATTGTTTTGATTAATTGTTTTGGGTTATTTTAAATCACTTTTGAGACATAGTTGACTGAATTGAAAAGTTACTTTTTCATTTCTCTATAAACCATTAAATTTGTGAATTACAAGTGAACTATATACACAAACCAATTAATAAGTTGAAGTAGATGGGGGATGAAAGAGTGGGAATACTAATATAAAGAAAAAAATAGTCCTTACTCCAAAGGAGCTGACATAAGAATATCAGGTACTCTCATAAGAAAATGGATAAATATACCTCATTTGAAGTATAAAATTTGGTGATAAAATATGGATCATGTGTTCAAAAATGAATGATGTCTTTCAGAATATCCAGTCAAATCCACTAATTTGACAGATATCAGTGACTTTCATTTTATTATGAACAATTATCACTGTTCCCCACTCCCCGCCCCTTACCCCTTTGGAAAGACATACTAGCAATATCAAGAGAGATCCTAAATTCATCATCATTTTAGATTTGGTTTGAGATGCTGCCTATTTCAGTGTATAGAGAATAAGTTCTTTAATTATTATGGATTAGATTCAAGTACAGAATCAGATAGTTGTTAAATCTCTGACAATGAGGAAGAGTGTCCTATGAAATTTTCTAAGACCCTAAATTGTAATGAAAGGATTTTTCATAACAATTTTTCCATTTCATGAAGTCAAGGCAGTAATATTCCAAAATGTTTGGTGTTAGCAAAATAAATTGACCTCCATTTGGGCTTCAGTTAAGGAATTCACATAGGTAAATAAATTTATGTAAAGTTTTTGGGCCATTTCCTCTGGAAGCTTTACTGATTTGCTAATTTTTTTTTCATTATACTTCATCACTTATTCTTTTAACTTCCCAACACTAACTGGAAACCTGATAATATCAAATATTTGGGATCATAGATTTAGACTTAGAAGGAATGTTAGAAAGCATCAAGATAGAACTATTCTATAATTTACCTTAAATCTGACAAAGAGGGATCCAAAAATGTTAGATAACTTGTCTAAGATTACAAATACAGGAATTGAAAAAGCTAGGAATTGAACCTATTATTCCAAATACACCCTTATTTCTATTGAACTATGATAAACCTCTTACTATCTTTTACAATTTTAATGATGACTTCTCTCCTGTACCTTCAACCCTGAAAAGGAAAAAGAAAATGTAATGGTAGCTTATGAGGATGGACAGAATAAGCAATATTTTTTTTTTTCCTTTTTTCTTTTTGAGGATGGAGGAGAAGATATACTTTTGGTTTCAAGGAAGCAATATATAGACAAATGGGGTTTGAAGGTTAATGAGAAAGTGGAAAAGAATTGGGGGGGGGCAATTTCCTGGAGAAAATGAGAAAAAATGTGTATAGAATGGTTTGCCTTGGCCTGCTTTGAGTCTAGTGGCAGGGTATTATTGATTGGACTTTCTCAATCAACTATCTAAAACTATTCTTCATGGAAACTAAAAATACTTTTGTTCCTTAGGACTAATAGCAAAATTAAAAGGTTTCTGAAAGACTGGCCCGAAATGACACAATTTAAGTTAACTTTACACATTTACACTATTAGTCCTAAATATCAAAGTATTAATAATTTAGATTTTCAGCAGCTACAACTGGGAAGACAAATGAAATGTTTGATTTCAAAAAAATATATAAAAGGACTAAAAGAACAGAAAAATTTTATTTTGAGGTGTAGGGGAGAATGTATATTTTATTACATATATTTTATGTCATTTTAAAGACATTGCCAATATTAACCAAAAAAAAAATGCCCCACATGTAGCAGAGTTGAAATAAGTTACAAATTACTAATATTTACTAAATCTTTTTGTAACAATATTGTAATGAGACATTAAAAAACATAGCAAAGACATGCATTAATTTCACTATCCATTCCAGATATGTTTGAGATAACATTTGCCTTAATTGTGATTATTTTGAAGTTTATAAAGCTCTATATGCAATTCTCTATACACAAAAAAATCATTTCTAACATCCTAGATTTTGCTAAAATAAGGTATATTTTCTTATGACATGTTATGCCCAAATTAATCACTTATTCTTAAGTGAAATCCATTAGGGGAAAAATGTGAAATAATGAAGAGAGAAGAGAAAGTCAATGGAAGAAAATGAGGGACAAAAGATTAGCATAAAAGGAATACATTCCAGATTTTTTTCCTACTTTTTAAGCAAGAAGCAAGAATTAGAACCTGATAGAAATATAGTATCATATCATGTGTGTAATGAAGTAATTAGTAAAGTAAATTTAAAATGTGTTTTAAGGGAAAAGAGAAATTGGGTTTGTGGAAAGAATAAAAGTTATTTCTTTTGAAGAAATGAATTAAAGGGCATTAAGAATGGAACTAAGGACTGGGGAGACAAATAAAAAAAATCAAATACATTCTCTTTGCCCAAGAATTTACATATTAATGGGAATAACAAGCCATATAGTAGTAAGGTTAGAGGAGAATAAATTAAATCTCTCTCTCCAGGAGAAAAGATAGAGATGTTTTGATGATAATAGTTCTAGAACCACAGGGAAGATGAAGAAAGCAACTTATGGAGGTGGCAGGAAAGGAAGGAATGGAAAGAAGCATGGAAAGTCACCAATCTACAATGTAAGGCCTTAGGGTTAAAGTTCCTCCTCAACATGGTTTTTTGAAGGTGGGGAGGGAGCTGTGGAAGAGGAGTTCAGAAAATATGGGGAAAGTATTTCACAAATGAACATTTGGAGTTGGTACAGAAAAAGAAAAGGATATTGGTGACTTTTCTATTTTAAGAAATCATTACATTATGGAAAAAAAACCATCTATAATATTTGCTTCTCTTTTCTTCTTGTTTTGTTTTTGTTTTTGCTTTTGTTGTTGTTGTTGGTAAATGAACCTTTTCTGATTTCCATAAAACAAAGTAATATTACCTTAATTAATACATGATTTTTTTTAAAGTATCACAAATGATTTTAATAAGAAGAAAGAGGCAGACTTAGAAACAAAGATAGAGAAAGAGACAGGGACAGAGACAGGAACAGAGAGACAGAGAAAGTGTAGAGGGAGGATTTTCCACCTCATCCTTACCTCCACCTCCACCCCTCACAGCCTTGGACATTGCACAATGTGTGATTCAGGTAAACTGAGGGCAGCCTTATATGGGTGAACAAGATGGCATTTGGGAGAAAGAGGTCCTACTGGAGAAGCAACATAGCAGTTTTGGGAGAGGTATTCCAGAAAAAGGAGGAGATAACAATATCCACATACCTATATACCTTATTAGGAAAGAAATACATACTCTATACTTACTTGTAGATTCCTTGTAAAAGATTTCCTTATTAGGGAGCAGATAGTTGTTATAGGCTAGATTATGCTTATGTTATCTTTTAGGGACAGAAGACATGTACCAAAAAATATAAAAAGGCTAATGAGCTTTATAATAAATGGAGTCCTTCACCATCCTGGCTCTCACACCTCATGACTCACAGTTTTCACTATTCAGGTGACCGAGCTCTGCTGTTCATATAAGACCCGTGTCACTTGGGAGTTCAGAACAGAACTAAACAAAAGAAAGAGAGAGAGAGAGAGAGAGAGAGAAAGAGAGAGAGAGAGAGAGAGAGAGAGAGAGAGAGAGAGAGAGAGAAAGGGAGGGAGAGAGACAGAGACAGAGAGACAGAGACAGAGACAGAGGCAGAAACAAAGAGACAGAGAAAGAATATGTGTGTATGGATATAGGTATAGATAAAGATATATAGACATATGAATGTACTATATAACTTAAACTACTACTTTTGATAATGTAATGAAATATTAACTTTTGTATAACCATATTTAAAATAAACTATTATATTCTTTGAAAACTGACAAAATACAAATTGTACAATTTATCAGGAAATTGTTTCTACTTATATCTCAAAAATTAAAATATCTTTAAAAATTGACATTTATAAGTTTTACATGGGTGATGGGGTGGATCAGTTTTGCTCTATGTCTCACTGTCAAAATCTATATTTCTGTAAAATATATTCATATATTCAATTACATATACATGTATAAAAGCAATTTTAATTTTTATAATTTACTTGTATAAAATTAATTTTGAAATGTTACTTTGCCCTAACTAGTATTTAATTTTATTTTTTCCATGGTTTTGTGATCTTACTGGCACCCAGGTAGCTTTGAAGACTACAACTTCTGTATTCCTTATAATTCTGTGTAAATAAAAAATTCAGCAATTTGAGTTTTGTGCATGGATTGTCCATATGCAATGTAATCTTGTCAAATGACCAACCATTTTTAACTAAACTAACAAAAATAAAAGTATTTTTAAAAGTAACAATTTTTCAGTTATCAAAGAACATTTCTGTCCTCTTCAGTAGGTCTCAGAGGACAATTTGCAGAAAGCCTAGCATATATACAAGTATTCAAGTTTCTGTCTATGGTATTAATATCCATTTGTATTACTAGTTATTTATTCATTGCCTTTTGAGTCCAATCACCATTCACTTTAAATCTCTTGTTCAAAATACTTCTCTAAAACAACTATTTCCTTTTTATGCCACCTCTTATTAGAATATATGCTCTTGACAGCAAAAAATATCTTGTTAATTTTTCTATATCCTCAGTACTTAGAACTTACTTTTTTCATTCATTTTAAACAAATATTCATTAAATACTTACTTGGAAATATAGTATACAAAGTTTAGATAAGACATTGTCCTTAACTCACAGATATTATAATCTCTTACAGCATAATACAGAAAAAAATCTATTATAAGAAATATCATGGAGACCTCACACCTTTAAAAAAATGAATAAAAAACCAAAAAGAGCTCTCACCATAGACAGCTTTTATGGAGAGAGGGAAGAACATACCTCAAATCCTGAGGTCCCTAAAGTTAAAGCAACTCCAGAAAAAGCCCCAAAGAGAGACATAAACTGGACTCCATGCCACAAGGCTTTTTTGGAAGATTGCATAAAGAATCTTAAAAGACAGTTAGAAGAAACATGGGGAAACGAAATGAGATCACTGCAAAATAAAATGGAAAAAATGGAAAAAGACTACAATGAACAAATTGGCCAGTTACAAAAGGAGCTAAAAACAGTAACTGAAGAAAATAAGACATGAAAAATTTGAATCAAACAAATGGAAGTGAATGACTGATCAAGACTTCAAGAATCAGTCAAACAAAAAAAAAATTAAAAGATATATAACAATATGAAATATCTCCTAGGAAAAACAACTGACATGGAAAATAGATCTAGGAGAGACAATCTAAGAATTATAGGGGCTTCCTAAAAGCCATGATGAAAAAAAAAAGAACCTAGACACTATTTTCCAGGAAATCATAAAAGAAAACTGCCCTGATATTTTAGACTTAGAAGGCAAAATACTTATTGAAACAATCCATCGATCTCCTCCTGAAAGAAACCCCAAAATTAAATTCCCTAGGAATATCGTGGCTAAATTCCAGAACAATCATACCAAGGAAAAGATATTACGAGAAGCCAGAAAGAAACAATTTAAATATCGAGGAGCCACAATTAGGATCACACAGGACCTAGCAGCTTCTACTTTAAGGGATCGAAGGGCCTGGAATCAGATATTCCAAAGGGCAAAGGAACTTGGATTACAGCCAAGAATAAGTTATTCAGCTAGAATGAGCATTATATTCCAGGGAAGAAGATGGTCATTCAATGACATAGGAGAATTCACCTATTTCTAATGAAAAGACCAGAACTGAAAAAAAACTTTGATCTACAAACACAGAAAGAAGATAAACATAAAAAAGTAACAAGAAAAAAAAAACACTTGAGAACTATATTTATGTTATGGATACTTATAGAATGAGGGTTGATTTTATGATTTCATTTTTACATTATGATTATTATGATATGATTATTGTGATTTTATGATTATTATGATATGATTATTGTCATTTTATGATTATTATGATATGATAATCTGAAAAAGAAATTAGAGGTAGAAAAGGGATAACATTGGAAGAAGTGGAAAAGGAGATAAAATAAGGGAAATTACATCACATGTAGAGGCAAAGAAAACCTATAATGATTGAGGGGAAAAAAGGGAGAGGAATGAGAATTCTGTTAATCTCCATCTCATCATATTTGGCTCTGAGGGAATAATAGACGTAATGGATATCAAAAAGAAACTTGTCCTATCTTATAAGGAAACAGGAGGGAAAGGGGGGAAAGAAAGGGAATAGATTAATAGAAGGGAAAACAGAAGAATTTAGGGAAAGGTGTAAAAAAGGGGGTGGGGTTCTAAAGGGGAAGGACTGTTTGAGGGAAGTGGTTATCAAAAGCAAAATACTAGGGAGGAGGGAAAGGGGATAGAAAAGAGAAAAACATAAGCTCGGGTAAATAAGTTGGCAGGAAATACAGAATTAGTTATTTTAACTGTGAATGTGAATGGAATGAACTCTCCCATAAAGTGGAAGCAGATAGCAGACTGGATTAAAAACCAGAATCCAACAATATGTTGTATACAAGAAACAAATCTAAAGCATAGAGACACATACAGGGTGAAGGTAAAAGGCTGGAGCAGAATCAATTATGCTTCAGGTGAACAAAAAAAAGCAGGGGTAGCAATCTGGATCTCAGATTATTTTTTCTCTCTTTCTAAATCTGATGTTTTTGTGCAGTAAGATAACTGTATAGATATGTATACATATATTGGATTTGTCATATAATTTAACATATTTAGCATGTATTAAATTACCTGTCATCTAGGGGTGGGGGGTGAGGGGAAGGAGGGGTAAAGCTTGGAACAAAAAAAAAGTTTTTGCAAAGGTCAATGTAGAAAAATCACTCATATGTTTTGTAAATAAAAAGCTTTTAATAAATTAAAAAAAGAAATATCATGTATAATTGAATTAATATATTAAGAGAAAGTGATTCTTTACAAGTTTATATGGATGACTTCAATACAAAGTGATGAACAGCATGGAATCTTTCACAGAGGAATTAAATTTGGGTGAGGAGTGGATAGGAATTTAATGGACAAAATGTGTGTGTATATGTGTGTGTGTGTGTTTGTGTGTCTGCATGCATGTGCTTTTTTATGTTTGTGTTTAATGTAGGAACATTCCAAGTAGGAGCTCATCTTAAAGCAAGGTAATTAAAATCATTAAAACTCATGTTTCTTTAAAATTATTTATTGAATAATTCATATATACTAGAGTTTATATTTGATAAAATAAAAATGTAATGATCTAATACATTCAAAAACCAAGGCAGATAGGTGGGGGAAAGAAAGAAACATTATTTTCCTTCTTTCTTATAAAGTTGTTTTCATCTTGATTTATCAAAAAACATGGTAACTGTCATGGAAAGCCATCCATCAGATGTCAGTTTGGTACTTCAAATAGGCTTCCCTAAACTCAGAATGACATTTGACAAGTACATAAACTGCACAACTGCTGTAAGACCTGCACTTAACTACAGCAGAGAGTCTTGCCATCAATCTACCTGTTCACTGTTATAATGGAATACATGGGGATGAGAGGAATGGCATCTTTTCAAGTAGGTATGCTTTAAGAGTTTCTCTCAGCCATTTAAAAAGGTGAGATCTGTTACACTAGAAAACAACAGTAAAATATATCTTGTGTGAATCTCAGGAACTGTTCTGTTAAAAAATATCCTTGGAATGAAAGCTGCACAAGTCATCATTTTTTTCTACCCTATTCTTTCCCTTTGATGTCTGATAATGCCACCTTACTAAGGTGTCCTTTAACACATGTAGAAGGAATCAGATGCAGAAAAAATAAATATTTTCATCTTTGAGGGGACAGGGAAAGAAATAATCATTCATGAAATACTTACTAGGTAACAAACGCTGAGCTAAATGTTTTACAGATATTATCTTTGCCCAACCCTCACAACTCTGTGAAGACAATGCTATTATTATCTCCATTTTATAATTGAATAATTGAGGTAGAAAGAGGTTAAATGACTTGACTAGAATATTAAAAGAAGTAAGTGTCTGAAACTGAATTTGAACTCAAATATCTTGATGCCAGGCACAATGCTGTATCCATTATAGCATACTTACTGTGCCCTTACCTCACAGTGATATTTTAACAACCTTGAATTTCCAAATGACTGGAAGGAAAGTAAAACAACATCCAAGTGTAATGACCTAGATTCACTCATGTTTTGATATAAAAATGAATTAGGAAATATTTACTTCTCCACATATTACTGTTATGATTGCAGGAAAAGAAAAATAATGACTCATTATTGAGGTTATTTGTGTATTGAAGGCTAATTTCACTATTCTATCAATATGAGTTCAAAATGAAAAAAGAGCCCTCAATTGTTCCAAATATACTACTACATGAATATTTGTTCATTGTCACCACATTTATCTGAACTCTTTTGCCTCATGCAAAAAGCGAGACTACATCAAGACAGCATGTACTACTGCATGTACCATTTCAATGAATTGTGAAACTGATGAAACCTGGAGAGTATAACAATACCATGCCAGGAAACTGATTCACTGCTACTTTAATTGTCTTAAGAAGATTCTGAAGATCACCTTGTAGATAAGATAGCTGACACATTGAGGTCCTTTTTCAAACTAAATTGCCAAGCATTCCATTTCTACTGCAGAGAGTACTATTACTCTTTTCAGCTTGCTACATTGTTCAAATGCCAAATGTATGTTTGCTCAAAAGATTATTTTGTGGAGAAATTACACAGGGTAGGCAGTCACAAGGTGGTCAGAAAAAGTAGTACAAGAACATTTTTGAGGTTTGTCTTAAGAACTTTAGACTTTTTTGAATGATGTGGGAGACAGTGGCATTGGACCACCCAGCGCTGTGTGCCCTCATTAGAGGTGCTGGGATCTATGAACAAAGCAGAACTTAATTAGCTCTGAAGAAATGTAAGATGAGAAAAATTAGAGAAACCACCCCAAATGTTCTAGGGACTATTTCTGTCAGACTTGTGGAAGAGCAGTTTTAGCTTGTATGTAGTCTGATCAATTGCACTTGTAAACACTGTAACTTGACTCTAACAAAGTAATGGCCATTTTGATTCTCTTAGAGAAGGAAGGACAACAAGAAACCAATTGATATATCCCACACACTTGCAGAAAATAGATTTTTTATTCATTGATAAACCTTTTTTTTTGAAACCAGATTACATTTCTCTACCCCACACATTGAGAATAGAATCTATTATACATTATGTAATCATGTAAAACAGATTTTCCTATTAGTAATGTCACAAACAAGAAAAGTCAAGGGAAAATTTAAGTGAGCAATGCTTCAATCTGTATTCAGAGTACATCATTTCTATCACTAGGTATGAATAACATTTTTTTCTTGAGTTTTTTAGAAATGTGGTAGAACATCACAGTAGCTAAGCCTTTTACAATTGCTCATCATTACAATATTACTGTTACTAAATACAATGATCTCCTGCTTTCCACTGATTTGACTTTGTATCAGTTCATATAAGAATTTTATGTTTTTTTTTCCTAAGAGAATGTCCATCATCGTTTCTTATAGGACAATAGTATTCTATCAAAAGCATATATTATAACTTGTTTAGCTATTCTTCCTCCTCAGTTTTAAATTATTTGTCATCATAGAAATAACTGTAATGGTTGCCTTCAAGGTTCCCTGGTAGAATTGCTAATGTATTTGCTCCTGGACAGCCCCACCCCAGTTAGCAATGCAGATTAAATTTTAATATAAGGTGTATATGCCACTTCCCAATCCAATTATTAAATATTTACCCATATAACATTACAAATTTTAAGGAGGACAACGATGATAATCAAGAAAACTTTGATCAGTTTAATCCTTTTATCTTTCATGATGAGAATATATAACATATGATGTAGATAACAGAGACAATGTGGTGTTAAGGTGCTGCTCCTTTCAGAAGTGAACAATATGCAATTGTACCTTGTGATGAATCTTCTCCTTTTAACCTTTGTTATGACTATGTGGGACCTTAATAATCAGGGAAGAGTACAGAGCTGAATTGGTTCAGCAGGGACAAATATCAGGGGGGGTGGGAAGAGAGAGTGACTCTTTTAGATGTGATCCACTGGAAAAGATCCATGCATTTCAGGGATTAAAGGGCTCTGTGTGGAGGAAGATGAGTCTGTTTAAGAAAGGCAGAAGGAGAGTTAAAAACTAATACATTATTGTATAATAAAGACATTCCAGATTTCATGAGCTTAGAAGTAGTGTTTTTGTGGGTGATGGAAAGATCAAGTATATGTCTATCTCTGTGTGTGGCTAAAGTGAAAGGTGGATAAATAAGTCCTAAGAAGTTAATAGGTTATACAATTAAGAAATAAGAAGTATTATCACTATGTATTTTTAAGTCCCTAATAGAAGGGCAATAGTTAAGAAGGATAGAAAGACAGAGTCAGATTCTCAAGTTGTTTATGTAGGAAGGGGAGTATGTTAGAACTATACAGATAACAGTTAACAGGATTTTTATTGGGTAGAAGTTTTGGATAGTATAGTCTTTGGGATTTTTTTTCAGGAAATGTATTGATTTTTATTACAGATTGCTTTGTGAATCATTTTAGGAGAGAAAAATCACAGCAAAAGGGAAAAACTATGGGAGAGATAAAGAAAAACGTGAACATAGCATATGTTGATATGCATTTGTTCTCCTTATTTTTTTTTCTGGATGTAAATGGAATTTTTCTGTCCAAAATTTATTGGGATTGCTTTGGGAAGTACTGGGAAGAAGCAAATTTTTTCATAGTTGATCACTGCACATGTTTGCTGATATTGTGTACAAAGTAATCCAGGCTCTTCTTGTTTTGCTCAGCATTAGCTCATGTAAATTTTTCTAGGACTTTCTAAATTCAACCTGCTAATCATTATTATAGAACAATAATAATCTATGATCTTCAAGCACCACAACTTATTCAGTCATTCCCCAACTGATTGGCATCTACTCATTTTTCAATTCTTTCTACCATAGAAAGAGCTGCTATAAATATTTTGCTGCAAACAGTTTAGCACACGTGGGTCATTTTCCCTCCTTTATGATTTTCATGGGATACAAATCCAGTATTGGCACTTCTGGGTTAAAGGTATGCTCAGTTTGATACTTTTTTGGGCACAGTAACAAATTACTCTTTGGAAGATTGGAACATTTCACAACTCCGCCAACAATGCATTAGTGTCCCAGTTTTGCTTCATCCCCTCCAATATTTTATCATTCTTTTTCCCTGTCATCTTAGCCAATATGAGAGGTGTAAGATATTACTTAGAGTTGTTTTCATTTGAATTCCTCTAATCAATAATGATTTAGAGTATTTTTATATAATTATAGATAGTTTTCATTTCATTCATAACCTCTGATCATTTAGTGATTGAGGAATTAGCTGCAGTCTTAAAAATTTGACATAATTCTTTATATATTCTAAAAATGAGACTTTTATCTGAAATACTGGCTATAAAGCTTTTTTTTCCCAGATTTGTGCTTTCCTTTTGATCTTTTTGTGTTAGTGTTGTTTGTAAAAAAATAATAATTTAATGTGATCACAGTTGTCCCTTTTGCATTTTATAATGTAGTCTAGTTTTTCTTTGGGCATAAATTCCTCCCTTCTCCAAAGATCTGATGGGTAAATTATCCCTTGCTCTACTAATTTGTTTTTGGTATCATTCTTTATGCTCAATTCTTGCATACATTTTTATCTTATTTTAGTATGGGATGTGAGATATAGGTCTATACCCAGTTTCTGATATATTATTTTCCTGTTTTTCCAGCAATTTGTGTCAATTACTGAGTTCTCATTCCAGAAACTGAATTACTAATGACCCTGATTATTTTGTCATGTGTATCTAATCTATTCCCCTGATCCACCAGTCTTTTAGCAAATACCAAATGGTTTTGAAGATTGCAGATTTATAATATAGTTTTAGCTTTGGTACTATTAGGCCACCATGCTTTTTATGTTTTTAATCAATTCCCTTGATATTATTGGTTTTTTGTTCTTCCAGATGAATGTTGTTATTTTTTCCATTTCTATGAAATATTTTTGGCAATTGATTGGTATGGCACTGAACAAGTAGACCAATTAAGGCAGTATTGTCATTTTTATTAGCTTGACCCACCAATGAGCAATTGATATTTTTCAAATTGTTTAGGTCTGACTTTATTTGGTTGAGAAGAGTTTTGTAATTATGTTCACACACAGTTCTTGGGTTTATCTTGGCAGGTAGAATACCAAGTATTTTATTTTTCTACCATAATTTAAAATGGAATTTTTCTTTCTATCTCTTGCTGATGGGCTTTGTCTGTAATATGCAGAAATGTTATGATTTGCATGGGTTTATTTTATATCCTGAAACTTTGTTAAAGCTGTTAATTGCTTTCAGAAGGTTTTCAGATTATTTTCTAGGATTTTCTAAGTATATCATATCATCTAAAAAGAATGATAGTTCATTTCCTCATTGCCTACTCTAATTCAATTAATTTCTTTTTATTTTCTTATCACTAAAGCCAACATTTGTAGTACAATGTTGAATGAAACTGATGATAATGGGCATCTTTGTTTGACCCCTAACCTTATTGGGAATGTCTAGCTTTTCTCTGTTACAAATAATGCTTGCTGTTGGTTTTAAATAGATACTGCTTATTATTTCAAGGAAAGCTCTCTTTATCATTGTGATTTCTAGTGTTTTTAATAGTAATGGGTGCTTTATTTTTTAAAAAGATTTTTCCTCATTTATTGAGATTATCATATAGTTTCTGTTATTTTTGCTATTGATGTGGTTGATTATGGTAAAAGTTTTACTAATATTGAACCAACCCTGTATTCCTGTTTTAAATCCCATTTGGTCATAACATGATATCTTGCTGATAAGTTGCAGTAAACTCTTTGGTAATATTTTATTTTAAATTTTTTTGTAAATTAGGCCGATTGGTCTGTAATTTTCTTTCTCTGTTTTGGCTCTTGTTTTAGATATCAGTATCATATTTGTGTCATAGAAGGGATTCATCAGGACAACTTCTTTCCTTATTTTTCTAAATAGCATTGTAATTAATTTTCTTTAAATAATTGATAGAATTCGCTTATGAATTCATCTCGCCCTGGAGTCTTTACTTAGGGAATTCATTAATGACTTGTTCAATGTCTTTTTTCCTGAAAAGGAAGCATTTGCTATTTCTACCATTCTGCATTAGTTTGTGAGAATTTTATATCCTAATTCATAGTCAATTTTTGTGTACATGTCATGTGCTACTAAGAAAAAAGTGTATTCCTTTCTATCCTTATTTAGTTTTATTCATGTCTATCATAATTATGTTTTCTAGGATTCTATTAACCTCTCTAGTTTCTTTCTTTTTGTTTTGTGGTTAGATTTTTTCGATTTTGAGAGGGGAAGGTTTAAGGCCCACAATGGTATAGTTTTTCTGTCTCTTCTTCAAGTAATTGGCTTAAAATATTCACTTGGAATTTAGTTGCTCTACTACTTGGTGCTTAATCACTTAGTTTCTTTACTATTTCTTTGTTTATGATATCCTTTATCAAGATGTGCTTTCCTTCCTTATGTGTTTCAATGAGATCTATTTTTACTTTTGCTCTTCTTACATCAGAATTGCTATGCCTATTCATAATAGATTACGTTCCAGCCTTGTACCTTTACTCTTTATGTGTCTCTCTGTGTTGAATGTGCTTCTTGTAAAGAACATATTGTAGGAGTCTGTTTTTTTAATCCACTCTGCTATTCAACTCCTTTTTATGGGACAGTTCATCACATTGACATTCACAGTTATGATTACCAGCTCTGTATTTCCCTCCATTCTATTTCCTCCCCTGTATATACTTTTGTTCTATCTTTATATACTGTCCTTAGTTCTGTTTTTTACTTATCCCTCCCACTACCTTATATTTTATCATCTCTCCTCCTTCTCTTAGTAGTGTTTTCAAACATCGGCACTCACTATCTTATCTTCTCTCAACCCTTCCCCCTTTTATCTTTTTTGAAGTGTTTCTGCCCTTCTTTATATCCAATCCCTCTCTTTTCTTTTCTCTTCCTCCTACTTTTTCATATAGTTAGATAAATTCCTATATGCAACTGAATACTTAGTCCCAAAATTGATGGCATGAAGCTTCAGACAACGTGCGTTATCCTGTCTTCATTCCGATGATTGTAATATGTCTGTTGTGTCTTTTCATGTGAACTAATTGTCCCATTATGCTTCCTCTTTTATCTTTTTGCAGTAGAGACCTTTTTTTCCTAATCCTTAATGTATTTTTTCTTTTTTTTTATCACAATAGAATTCATTTACAACCACACCTTCAGTTTGTGATGTTCCTCCTCTGTCTACCCCAGTGACAGATATAGTTCTTAAGAGTTACAAATATTATTTTCTCATCTAGGCATGTAAACAGTTTAAGCTTTAAGTAACATATATTTTCCCCTTTTTTATCTTTCTATGCTTCTCTTGTCCTATCTTTTTGCATTTTTTTCTATTTACTTCTGTTTTTTTTCAATAGAAATGATTGGAATTCTATTCTTTGAAGATCCATAATCTACTATGAAAGATGATGCTGACCCTTATTCGATAGTTAACTTAATTGTAACCCTAGGTTTTTGGCCTTCCTGAATATGGTGTTCTAGCCCCTCTGGTTCTTTATATAAGAAGCTGCCATATCTTGGGTAATCCTGGCTGTTACTTGATATTTTTATTGTTTTTGTCTAGCAACTTGCAGTATTTTTCTTTGAGATTGTAGTTCTGTAGTTTCACCACAATGTTCCTTGAAGTTTTTCTTGTGGAATTTTTTTTTTCCAGAAGTGATTGATGGCTTCTTTTAATCAACATTTCACCCCCTGTTTCTAGAATATTGGGGCAATTTTCCTTTATAATTTCTTGAAGAATGCTATCCAGCCTTTATTTTTTTGGTCATGATATCCTGATAGGCCAATAATTTTTAAATTGTCTCTTCTGTATCTGTTTTCCAGATTGGCTGTTTTTCCAATGAGGTATTTCATATTTACTTCCATTTCTTCACTCTTTTTATTTTATTTGAGTGATTCTTGCTGTCTCATAGAGTCATTAGCTTATGTAATGTAATTACATTTAAGTTACTCATTCCAGAGTACCTAATAGAAGGTGATAACATTTTTAATGGGATTTGGGGGAAAAATTGTTGAATGTATTGGGAATAAAGAATAGAGTGAAGTGGGAACAGATTTTGGGGGTGATATACATGGTTCAGAATCACTGGAATATATTACCTCTGTGATCTTGGTGAAGTCGCTTAAGCTCTGTTTTCAAATATTAAGTGAAAATAATTAAAGCACTGACCTCCAAGGGTTGTTATAATAATCAAATTAAATATTGGGGGAAAATCAGTTACAGTGCTACAGTACAGTCACTATTATAAATGCTTATTATTTTTTTCCCTTTTCTCGTCATGAAACCAAAATTGCTTTCTCTAAAGTTTCCAATAATCTCCTAATTACAAAATCCAATGACATTTTCTCAATTCTTATTCTTCTTGACATCTTTGAAGTCTTTGTCACTGTCAATCACCCTCTCCTTCATGATGCTCTCTAGATTTTCACAGCACCACTCTCTTTTGGTAATCTTCTTACCTTTCTGATGGCTTCTCAGTTTTGTTGTTGTTGTTGTTGTTGTTGTTTTATTTTTATGGATCTACATTAAGATCACATCTCCTAATGAAGAAGATCATACAAAACTCTCTTCTAAGCTTTATTCTCTTCTCCCATTATACCACTGATGATCTCAGGTCCCATGTTTTTATTTTAATTGCCATTTCTATTAAATTTAGGGCTAATCTTGCTGTTGTCCTCTGCTCTCACATTTCTGAAAGTCATTCAGACATCTTGAACTGGATATCCAGCAGACATAAACTTAACATGACCAAAACTGAACTCATAATCTTTCCCCCAACCCCCAATTCTTCTAAATGCCCCCTTTACTCTGAAAGGCATCTGTCATCCCCGCAATGATCTATGATCACTAGCTAAATATGATTCCCAACTCCATCCTATGTCTCACATCACTCTGCCCCTTTTCCAAACTATTACCCATGTCTGTCAATTTCATATTTCACATTTGATATGTCTTTCAAATGTGCCCACTTTTTCCTATGATATTGCCACTAATCTGGATTTTATCATACTGAGTCATTTCATTAGTAATACTAGTTGATCTGAAGTCTTTCCCTATCCCAATGCATCCTATATTCAGGTGACAAAAAGATTTTCTTAAAGTATTGCGCTCAACCATATCATCCTCTCTCTTCCCTGGCTTCCTCAAAATTCCAGCTGAAATTCCAAGTTCTACAGGAATTCTCTTCCAATTCTTTGCAATTCCTAGTGCTTTCTGACTTTCAATTCTTTTCCACATTTCCTATAGCTTGTACACAATAATTTATTTGCTTGCTTTTCCTCCCCTATTAAACTGTAAGTTCCCACAAGATAAAAATTATCTTTTTTTTCTCTTCATATTTCCAGAGTTTAGCATATTATCAATGTAGTACTTAGTAGGGTTTTATTAGACTTATTGAGTGTGAGGAGGAAAAAAAGTCTGAGTCTATGCAAAGTTTCAATGCCTCAGGGCATAGATATAGGAAAGTCACTCATGTCTGTGTGCACCCAAACATACTTAAGTCAATAAATCAATCAGTTCATAAAGTGCCAAATACACTTCTTAGCTCTGGATTTTTGTTCTTCAGTTGGTTTTTGTATTATTTTTTAGTCCTTTCTGACTCTTTGTAACTTTGGCAGTTTCTTGGTAAAGTTATTTGTAGGTTTTGTCATTTTCTCCATCTGCTCGTTTTATAGATTATGAGCTGAGGCAACATGGTTAAGTTATTTAACCATAGTCACATAGTTATTAATTGCCTGAGATCAGATCTATCTTCCATAGACATAGGCCTACCATGATAAGTATGGGGTGACATGCAAGAACTCTGTACAACCCTTTTTACCATTGATGAAAGGGAGTGGGTACATTATGAAGCTCAAAAAGCAGTGTTAAGATCAGGAGAAGTCGTTGTGGAAGGTCACAGAGACCAGATTGAGGACTCTTTCCCCCCTGTGTGTCCACACTTGCAGCCCAGCACCATTGCGAGTTTTGCTTCCCTCGATACTTACCATCATTACCACCTCCTAAGTCTCAAGGCAGTAGCCCGCTAGCCCATTAATCTCTTAAAGGTCTCTGAAGTCCTACAGGACCCCCAGGAATCCCCCAGGGTATTACTTTAGTGAAAGTATGAGACCTGTTACACTTACACCCCAGTTGATTTGGAGGCTCCTGAAAATGCTCCTACTGGTCTTTATAATTCAGTCTGCCCCCAACATCCTTAAAAAGTTCCAGAAGTAAAAAGGGTTTGAAAATAAGAAAATGTTCCAGGTTTTCCCCATTCATCGGCCCAGAAAACTGAGTTGAGCTCACCCAGGCTCTCCACCTCTCTAGAGACCGAGCTGCAAACATCTTCATTGGTAGCTAGTATGTTTTTGTCACTGCTCATGACCATGGAATCCTCCTCAAGGAAGATACTAGGAAAAGAGAGGAGATTCTTGCCTCCTGGAATCTATTTGTCTCCCTTTTTGCTTGACCATTATTCACAACCCAGGCATTAGACTGGGGACTTTCCTGAAGTCATTGGCAACCAAGACACAGATGTCACAGCCACCTGCAGCCATCCTCTTCTTCCTGACTCCACTCTGCTCTAATCCATCACACATCCTCCTCTGAGCCCTCTATATTCCTCCTTGTATGATTCTTTTGCCAAAACAAAAGTGGGGATAAGGGACCAGGAAAATTAATGGATTTTCCCAGATGAAAGAATCCTCATCCCAGAAGTACTTGAGAGAGAGTGGGTAAAACACCTCACCAAACAAGTCATCTAGGGATGAAAAATAAATTTCCCTATTCCTTAGGGACTGATACCTAATTTCCCAGCTAGGTAACCTCTAGCTACACACTGTTGCATGGTGTGCAGCATATGCTCAATTAAATGCTAAGTAGGGAAAAGCAATACCCATAGTGATTAGATCGAGAGGACAGCGGCCAAGGGAGAGGTGGGAGGTAAACTTCTCAGAAATTAAGCCTCTGGCAGCAGGTTACAAGTATCTCCCGATTTTGTTGACACCTTTTCTGGGTGGGTGGAAGCCTTCCCTACTAAACATGAAACAGCTTTAGTGGTGACCAAAAAAAAAAAAAATCCCAAATTAACTTGATTCTTTGATTAAGCCTCAAGGTTGGGCTAGATTCAGACAATGGCCCAGCAGTCACAGCAAAACTGTCTCAGGGATTGGCCAAAGCCATTGGGTGCAAATGGAAGCTATACTATGCATACAGGCCTTAGAGTTCAGGCCAAGTAGAAAGAATCAACTAGACCCTAAAAGACTTACTTACTAAAATGGTCTTAGAAACAAAAGAAAATTGGGTTTCACTCCTCCCTCTTACCCTGCTGCAAGTTAGTTGTACCCCCAATCATACTGGACTCAGCTCTTTTGAAATCACGTATGGGTGGCCTCCTACCATCCTCCTCATCCTTTGGGAAGAATTGCAGGCTGAAGCTGTTAACTCTTCCTTGATTAAGTTTTTACAGTGTTTGCAAGAGATGCTAAGCAAACTCCAGAAAATGGTCTGTGACACCTTACTTGTTATACCATCTTATCCTGTCCACTACTTTCAACCCAGGGACACAGTCCTTATCAAAAAATACACATCATCGAGGCTTGAGCTTACTTGGAAGGGACCCCATACACTCCAACTGCAATTAAAGTGGACTCCATCCCTATGTGGCTATACCACACACTAGTCAAATTCAACACATCCAGCATAGGGAAGGCAGAATCCAAACTTGATCCCCTAAAACTAAGACTTTCTCATGTTTCGTCCTAATACTGTTATCTCCTTTGACCCTATCCAACCACCATGACCCTAAAGGAAAGAATACTTTTATTATGAAGAAAGGATGCCAAGTATTTTGAGCCTTTTGGGAAGAAGAAAGCAGCTGGAACTAAGAACAGGGTTTCTCAGAAGATAGCTTCTTACTTCGAACTCTGCTCCCTTTTTCCTGAAACCCAATCCTCTAATAGTGGTGGGTATAGCTCCACCTCAAAAGCAAGAACCATGTAAACAAAAAGGGGTTACTACCTATGTCCCGGCTTCTTCACAGGGGATAGTACTTGCCTCCTGCCATCTTTATATTCTTGCTCCAATTAAGTTGTGCTTCCACTTTTTATGGCCTGGGTCTCTGGGGTCCCTGAAAAGGATCCATCAATTACTGCTGATCTGTTCTTAATACCTGAAAAACTACAGTCCCCCATAAACTTTGAGGATGCTGCTTGCAATCACCTTTATATAACTGTCAAAAGTCTTACTAGCCTCTTTTGAAGGACCCCTCACAGGTGGGGTCTCAGACTTGATGATCCTAACATTATTTCTCACAACTGGGACCTAGCAGTCTTCCTAACTATCTCTGAAGAAGCCTGAACTGTCCTACCTCCCCATACTCCCCTTATCTTGACTAGCACTCCCTGCCCCTGTCTGGATACCTCCCTGTTTCCACTCATATATTTAGGACCCCCAAACTTTAACCACCTTCTTACTCCCCAATCACATCTCTTAGCCTTCATCATGACATAAATACCTCTAGGCTGAACCTTGGGCCTGACTGTTGGCTTTGCATGAACGCCCAGATGTCCCTATTATGTTGGACTAGCCCTCCCTGAAGAGGTTCCCCAGCTCTTCTACTCCTGACTCATGTTCCTGGGATCATCCCAGATTGACCCTGGGGGATATCCAGAGTTATGTTACCTGCCTAGTATTATTCCCTGTACCTAGCTCCTCTCTTAATGCCTCTATCTGAAACTCCATGAGGACTGTGGCTAGCCCTTCATCTGGGTCCTTGAACTTTCTCCCCTCTAAGGGAATTGGTCGACCTGAGTTGATGGCCAGGTGTAAATGTGTGTCAGCTCAAGTCTTGCTGTTGCACCAAGACTGTGCATTTAAGTCTTTGTCCTTCCAAGGGTCTCAATACTCCTTTTAAGTCTAATACTCATACCATATATCAGCAGCTCTTGCAAGGAAAACAATCTGTTAAATGTGAAGCCTCTTTTGAACTTTTATTACTGTTGTTGTCATTAACATCAGAAAAGGACTATTTGTAGGCATTATAATTTATCACTTTAAAAGTATAATATATTCTTTGGATACTCATACAACTTTTTGCTCTGAATTATAGTCATCATTTTTTTTTCTTAAATGTATCCTCATTTCTGTCTGCTTATTGTATTCAGAAATCTTTACTAAGAGCAGCATGTGTTTCCCCACAGTCCAATTTATAGAGTATACCTTCCCTATTTTTTTTCAGAAAATATAATGCTGCCATTTAATTCCCTTAGGTAGTTATTATTGTTTTATTTCCCCCCCCCAAATCAATCTTATCATTCTCTTAGTCATTTCTGTCAAGACTTCCCAAACATTTAGATTATTTATTGTTTTCAATTCTTTTGTTAAACAAATACATTTCCACCCTTTACCATTTCACACAATTTCCAAAATGTAAAAAGTAAATTCCTCTGCTGTTTTTAGCAGATCTGGGGAGATAGGATCAAGAATTTCTAATATAGGGGCAGCTAGGTGGCGCAGTGGATAGAGCACCAGCCTTGAAGTCAGGAGGACCTGAATTCAAATCTGATCTCAGACACTTAACATTCCCTAGCTGTGTGACACTGGGCAAGTCACTTAACCCCAATTGCCTCAGCAAAAAGCTAAAAAAAAAAAAAAGAATTTCTAATATATGTTAATTATTGAAACAAATGCTAAATGAATGTATATCTAGCTTTTTAAATATTAGAATTGTTTGATGAACACCATTTCCCTGTTTTCAAATGACATTTCTTTCTTAGAAATTCAACTGAAAAAGAGGTACTCAACCTATTTATTTTATTTTACCTGACTTTGATATATACAAATATATGCACATAAATAGATAGACACATGAACACATATGTGACTGTGTCTTTCCTTATCAGTGTATTTTTTGTATCAGTGTGATTATGTAAATGTGTAGGCATATGTATGTATATATATATATATATATTCATATATACATATATAATATGTAATCTATATATGTATTTTATTTTGGTCAATTAACAAAGGTGAAACCTATATTAAATTATATAATTAAAAAATATTGGTAATTTCATTGGTTTAAAAAATGTTACTGCTCTGGTTCCCTTTTAATGGCAAGCTATTTAAAATTATTTACTTTGGGAGCACAAACACTTCAAAGTGAAAAGGTTAGTCTAGATGGTCTCTATAATCTCTTTCAGCTGGAAAGTCTCTAAACAGTCTTTCCTTCCACTATCTCTCTTTCTTAGATATTGAGATGTATTTGCACTGGTTGCTCTAAGCTGTTTCACTTTCCACCCTTCTGACCAATACCATGCATTTTCAAGGCAGCTGGTCAGTGTGAGGAATGTCATCTATAGTCAAAGAACATAGCCAAGCTAAATATTCTCTTATGGAGCTGAAACTTTCAGCTTGATTTCATTAGCATCAGGCTCTAGCCAAATAAATTCATGTGATACAGTCTAAAGAACAATCCTTATGAAAAGTTTCATATTTATTTTGACTAACTACCTAATGCTATGGCTACTTAGTGTATTATATGATTCAAACAGAGCCAATAGGGTTTTTTCAATTTTTTTTTTCCCAGAAAATTTTACTGAGTGTCTTTAACAACCTGGAACAACTGTGGTGGTCTCTATGGAGGCAGATAGGAAATCAGTGGGAAAGAAAACGGGTAATAGTAATTAATTTTTTTTTGTATGGCTTTCCTTCCTGTCAATAGATCTAAATTTTCCAAGAAGGTGGCTGAAATTTCTCTTTTGTCTGGCCTCAGAGATGAAACAAAATGTCTTTCAAACAAACTAGTCATAATTCACAAAAAATAAAAATGAAAATGAAAATAGAGAGGACACATGGGATTTAGAGTAGAGGAGGAAAAGAGACAGACAAAGACAAGAGAGAAAGCAAAAGTGAACAAGAGAAAAACAGAGAGAGAGAGAGAGAGAGAGAGAGAGAACAGAATACAGGGAGATTAGAGAAAGAAAAAAATAGAGACATACAAAATCAGTGAATGAGAAATTAGCCATGCTTGAACACTAATTTAAAAAGTTTGACATGCTGAATGTACTAAGAAATTGTTAGTATCAATAGTCAAGAATTGAAACTCACTGAAGAAACTGGAAATGGAAAAGTATAGATTTCTTTCAAAATGATTTGCACTTTCTAACACATCAGGTTTTTTGTGGTAGGGAATAGAGCTATTACATTCAAATATGTTATTTATTTCTAAAAAAATTTTTACTGAAAAGAAAACTGAAGATTTCACTTATTTTGATATTCATTTGCTTTACAACTTCAGGCAACTATGTTGCAATACTTTTAACCATTTTAGAAAAGTTTTACCCCCTTTGACTTTCAGTAATGATAATAATAATGAATTTCTTATATGAATTATTTCATTTAATTAGCAAAATAATCCTATAGTGTTTCATAAACCTCTTGAATAAAGAAACAAACTGTTTTCACCAAAATTGTTTCTCTCTCTCTCTCTCTCTCTCTCTCTCTCTCTCTCTCTCTCTCTCTCTGTCTCTCTCTCTGTCTCTTTCCCTATCTCTCTATTTCTTATAGTTATGTGGCACAATAAATAGAGTGCTGGGCCTGGAGTCTGGAAGACCTGGAAGACCTCTGGGTAAATCATTTAGCCCTCTTTTTTTCAATTTCCTTGTCTGTAAAACTAGCTGGAGAAGGAAATGTCAGACCAATCTAGCATCTTTGCTTTAAAAAGGATCACAAAGGGCCAAATACAACTGATATAACTGAACGAAACATATCTGTATATATACATATGGACAGATTTATATGTATACACATATACATACATATATGTATAAATACCTAAAGCATTTATATCTCTACATAAACACATGTACATTTACATGTATACATGTATATGTATTTATATGTATTTATATATGTATGTGTACATTTGAAATATAGCAGTATTTTCTATGTTTGCATGTCTTTATAAACATATACACATATATTCCTCAGAAAACTATTAGATGTGTGTCTAGGTCTCTTATAAGAATAGTCATAACAATATCAGCAAAGGCATTTTTAACAATTTTGTGAATGTGTCTATAATTTTTTTATGAACATTTAATGCTCAGATATAACTTTTAAAGATACTTGGGGACTAAGGATTCTGAACAAGACAAAAAACAAAGGAAAAAAATCAGGTGGAAACCACAGTGTTAAATGAGTAGATGGTCAAACTGGGGAAAGATATTATGATGACAAATCAGGAGGTTACTGAGTTGAGTAATATATGGTGAAATGGATCAGACTGAAAACAGAACACATCAAAGCTCTCATGGTGATCAGGAGTCTTCATATCAAATTACTGATGATCAATAATGTGATCAGACTCATTGTATTTCTGTCCTTGTGAGGATGGCAAGAACCAGTCTTTTAAAATAAAACTATTTTTTAATTGAAAGAAACAAGCAAATAAGTATACTTTAAAACAAGGTCTGTGCAAGACACTTGTTATAGAGGAAATCACTTTAGTCATGGAAACTGTGATTGATCACATTTAAAAGAGCAAAAGTTCCCAAGATAACAGGGTCTAAAGATTTCCAAAGAAAAGATTAAAGTAACAGTGGCTTGAAGTGCTTAGTTTAAAGCTCTAGGGAAGTTTTGCTGGGAAGGCCAGAAATTTCAAGGTGTTTGAGAATAAAAGTGATGGTTGATTTAGTCATTTCACTAGTGTCCAACTCTTTAAAACTCACTGGTTTTTGGACTTTTCTTGGCAAAGAAACTGGAGTGGTTTGCCATTTCTTTGTTCAACTCATTTAACAGATGGAGAAATAAGCAAATAGTCTTAAGTGACTTGCCCAAAGTCAGATACCTAGTAAGAGTCTGAGGTTGAATTTGAATTCAGGTTTTTCTGATTCTAGGCCCAGTACTTTATCACTGTGCAACTAAGCAGCTCCTGAGTCATCAAAGAAGACGAGAATAAAGTAAAACCCTACCAGAACTCATAGCAAGAGAATTAAAAACTTGATGACAGGAACATGGGTTTAGAGCTAGAAGCATACTTAGGGTACCATCTAGATCCCAGCTTCTTACACTATGGGTTATGATCCTCTATGGGATCTCATAACTGAATGTGAGGGGTCACCAATTATGATTTATTATCAATAAATGTTTAATTTGTTGGTCTATTTGCATAAACCTATAGCTCTGAGGTAATGTAAAAATTTGTTGGGTGAAAGGAGTTCTCAACGAAAAAAAAATTCAAAATCCCTGATTTAGATCAATTTCCGCATTATTTTTAATTTATTTGATATTCATTATTATATTTTGGTTTCATGTCATCTTCATTTCCAAAATAATTTCTCCATTTCTCTTTCCTCTTTAACACATTGCCTTGCCATAAAGATTTGCAACCTAGAGTTCAATCCCATTTGCATAAGATTCTTTTTATTTGTGGAGAATGATTACTTAATGTTTTATGACTCCTTGAGGGATAGAGTTAAGTAGAGCTTGATGGAGGAGAGATCCCTATTTTTCTGGCCTCAAACTATAAGACTGGAGAGTTAGATAGATGTTTAGGGAAGAATAGCATCTCTGGTGTGAAGGTTCCTAAGCCCCTATTCCAGGTCTGCTTTCAGATTTTGGTATCTATCTGCTACCAAATTCTCACATGGGTTCCAAGAAGCTGTAACACATGCAGTGGCCACACCCATGCAAATGAGCTAAAATAGGTTTCAGCAGATGAGCTAAAATAGCTTGAGGGTAACTGATGAGTCACAAATCCACTGGAGAGTCAGGAGTGTGTATAACCTTAAATGTGAAGACTTTCCCCAAAATAATAGGCAAATATGAACCATTTGTTACAAAGGGTCATGAAAGTGGCAAAAGGAGTCACTATGCACATAGAGCTTAATTAGAAGACACCAAGTTCATCTATTACATCCTGACCAATTGTTACTCATTTTGACTTTTCTTGAAATTGCACTTTTATGACTTTGGAAGAAAGAATGAGGTCAATGACTACATGTTGTCCTCATTTAAATATGGGTGAATAAAAAGATATCAATGTTATTTTACATTTTACTATTTTATTATTTTATTCCTACTCAATATCCTGTGGTGATGGGCAAGTAATGAAACAGCATATTAGAATATATTGGCAGCTATAGTGACAAAACTGTGTACAAGAGCTCACTGACTCAAAGCGGCATTGGGATTTGGCAATCTCTTTGTTGCCAGAACAAGCTTTATTTTTAAGATTATTTTCACCCTCTGGAATAAGAACAAGGCTAGCAAAGGTGACTCACTATTTTCTCCTTCATTTCATCAAACTGTGACCTTCTCATTTTGATAGAAAGGAACCCAACTTGTGATCAAAACCGAAAAACATGAAGAAAACTTTTTTTTTTGCAAAGATGATTCCACTTACCATTTGTATATATAATGTGCATATTAACAAAAAGAAATCTAATAGACCTGATGAGGAACTGCTCTTGGTGTGAGAAAATTTAGCAGGTATAACAATCAAAAAAATTGAGGTTATTGAGGTCAGAAATGGATGCATGTTTTCCTGGAATGATTGCCATAATGACTGTGAAGTCATCAAAAGTTTCTCAATCAAATTTAATCTATTTAACAAGCTTGCAAGACTCCACAAAGGAATAAATGACAGGCTTATAAAAAGGCAATTGGCACTTGCAGGAAAGTACACTACCAACATAATAAACATGTATATTTCCACGATGACAAACCCTGATCTACTTAAAGAAAAATTTTATAAAGACCTGGAGACTCTCATAATTAACATGCTGAAAAAGAACAGGCTCATAATATTAACTGACTTTAATGTCAAGGTAGGCACAGACTACCAGACATGGTGGGGACTCCCTGGGAGGAATAGGATTGGAAGAAGCAATAGTAATGATCAATTAATACTGAAGATTTGTGCATTTCATAGGCTTCTTATGAATAGCACATCTTCTGTTTCCTGGAAAGCAATAAAATTTTGTGGATAAACCATTGATACAAGTACTGGCATTTAATAGATTTTGGCTTTGTAATGAAAAGAGACAGACATGTTATGAGAAGGATGAAGATGATGTGTGGATAGACTGATATCCTTTGTTAGGGTGTTGAAATAGTTCATAGAAATCAACACATCTCATGAATCTGACAGTGTGAAATGTTTCAAACCCATAGACCAAAGTTTTGCTAAGAAGATAGGGATGAGACCCTCATTTTAAAATGGGGTATATTCAGGCCTAAATATAAGTAATTTGCATAAGAAAACCCAGAAATTTAAGTGTCAAAATGAGGACAAGAATTAATATTCCATAATGTTTAATAATATATTGTATTCTACTCTTGGAAAACTGTTTCACTCCTTGCTGGACCTGGAGTCAGGAAGACTCATCTTTCTGAGTTCAAATCTGACATGAAAGACTTACTAACAATGTGATCCTAGGGCAGTCCCTTAAATCTGTTTCCCTTCATTTTTTTTTCTTTTACAAAATGAGATAGAAATGTAAATGGCAAATTATGTCAATATCTTTGCCAAGAAAATCTCCAAATCGTGTCACAGAGTTGGACATGACCCAAATGACTGAACAACAATTTTGCTTTTTTATACTAAATCAAAGGCTGTGCAAAGATGTTGCTAAATGCATTACCTGAAAAAAAAAAGAGGAAATTGAATGTAAATACCATTTTTGAACAACTTTACAAAACACTTTTGGGTCCTTTCTATCCTGCCTTTCATTTTTCCTCTCTAATCTATCACAAATATCCTGTTGCAATTGAGGTATAAAAGGGATACTTCTTAAAGAATGCATGGATATTTTCTCTCTCATTTTATGCATAAAATTTGAGGGATTAATTTGTGGCATATGTGACTGAGGAGATTATGCTATTTAATTTTATTTTTCCCTTTTTTTTTAAATGCATTTTATTTGGCAATGAAGGTAAGTTAGAAAAGCTCATGCCTCAAATCATTTGTTGATGAATCATAATTGAGTAGCTATACCAAAGTGGATATTCCTTTGTCACTGCTATTTTTCTTCTTTTTATATTTTAGAATGCAGAGTCATACTTAGTGCTGGTCCCAAAAGTTAGGTAGGTAAAGGGTATTAGCCCTGCATCCCAGCTGATGCTTCTTTGTGCTTATTTTTTTTTAATTTTAGTACATGATTATTCTGAAATGAAAGTATTCAGACTATATCGAAGTTCCAAGATATCTAAAAGTCCATTTGTTGGTCAGTGTCTTTGCATGAGAGTTAGAGCAATGATCATTAGATGAGTATTAATTGATGACAGTGCAAATGGATATAGACAAAAGGAGTCAATGTTAAAGAGTTAAAAAAGAGTTAAATTAACTCAAAAATGTTGACAATTTCAGAGCATTGGACCTCTCAATAACTGTGAATTATAGAGTTAACAGAGGATTGATTTAGAGGCCAGTTGGGCTGTCTTCATATTAGGAAAATAAATGTTATAGAAACTTGGAGAGGATTATTTAAAATGGAAAAATGACTCTAAGTGTCTGAATTTGTAAAATATCTACCCAATTGTTCTACATATTATTTACATATGTTTCATGGTATCTTCAGTTTAATTCCATCCTCCCAAGGGTTATTTTGATTGCAAAATAAGAAAGCAATTATATTTGGAGGATTGGGAGATATTTGTACTAACTATTCATAATTTTTCTTCTCAGAAAACCTTTTTCAATAAATTAATGTTTTTGAAAATTATTTTCCTTTTTTTTGTAAAAAGTTAGCACTTTTAAATTTCATTATATTCATTTTACCTTAACTTATATGTATACACATACACACACACACACACACACACACATATATTAGTTTATTTCAAATTCAATATACTTGTATAAAGATATACAAATATATGGCATTCAATTCAGGAAATAAAATATAATATCAAATGAAATATGTATCCAATATATAATAATATAGTTGAAAGGAAGTGAAATTTTTATTATAGATTTAGAGAAAGAGTTGGGAGTGGTGGTATAGGGAGCCCCTTTTTCCAGCATGAATGAGTGCACTTTTTGTCAAGATAGATTTCGCATAATGGTAACTAGTAGACATGGGAAATCATTCCTATATTCTTCAGGGCAAAACAAGTACATTTCTTTGTAGTGCTGGAGGAAAAAAAATCCTGAAAATTTAAAAGACAGTAATGTTTAGCATTTCCTACCCTTCACCCATTTCTGTGTCTTCTTCTTTCCATTTTCTCATAGATAGCCCAGGCAAAATATGAAATTAGCTGGTTGTCAATAATATACATAAGGAAGTCAGAATAATTCTACAGGCTCAGAAATCAGAATAAATATGTGTTAAGTTCCTATTAGTTATGAGGCAGAGTAACTGAGAGTTGGGAGAGCATGGGAGTACTCAAAGGAATGGGAGAAGGTGTACAGCATAAAGATATAAAAAGAAACAGTATTGGTTTCTCAACAACTTTTCCTCACAATATTACTTAGGAAGAGCTAATATCATGTGAAATTTCTTGAACGAAGTTGGGTCTACACAATCAATGTAAAGCAACTGAATGAATCAAAAGAAGATATAATAGATTATACTGTATCACCAATGTGTCAAAGTGCCTACTTTGTGTCAAACACTAAACCAAGTGGAATGAGTAAAGGAAGAGGAAGGATTTAAAATTTAGTGAAGAATATTTAGTTACTGCCCTTAAGTTGATAACTGTAAATTTAGTTTTACAGCTATTTAGTTTATCATAAGATTTGTCTAATGTTTATTTTACCATTTTCTACTTGGATATAGTTGGATGAGTGATTATTCACATTTTAGCACAGGCAATTCATATGACCCAGAAATTTTGGTAGACTTGATTGAGTTAATAAGTCTATCAGTTCCCCTTGAATATGAATATTTCTAATACTGTTATTTAATTAACATCACTGTACCTAACAATATATGGGGAAAGTATTTGTAATGGGTGATATATAGTATATAATTATATATATGCACAAATGTATTTTTAAAAAATCAACTCTCTCTATGCACATATATATATATATGTATATATATATATATATTATATATATGTACATCTGTGAAAATCAAATTCATATAACAGAAATGAAAATGACAGATTAGTTATTTTTCTCCTCACTGATTTCAGCAATAAAATGTGAAATGGAATGTTAAGAACAACAATTAAAGAACTCAGCTTTTAAGCTTTCTTTTGGTTTGTAAGATTCAGTAGTTTATTGGCAATTAGAAAAAATACAAAAAATTACTTCACTGTTTTGTAAATTAATGTAAGGCTGCTAGTTCAGCAACAATGTCAGGAATTTTAAAAACAACAACTATTCTTTTTCTAAATTGATGGAGGTATGTTATTGCTTTATTGTGTTTTTTGTTTTTTTTTTTTTTTTTAGAATGGAGGTCATTTAGAGTATATAAAAGAAAACAATTTGGAACTATTTCTAAAATATCTCTTTTGACCACTAGAGTAAATATATCTATAGAATTATTTTTTGAAGTCATTTCAAAAGCTAATGCCCCATCATAATATTCATTTAGCAAACTCTCTACAACAAACGAAGGTTAACATAAAATCCCAGTGGCTTAATGCTAAAACAAAACACCGGGACATTAAGAACTTAGTTATGTATAAGAAAAAGAACAAAGTAAAATAAACTCCTTTTTTTTGTCTTCATATTCATAAATAAGCATTAAGTGTGTGTTCTGAGAAAAATGTACACTTTAACTGGGTTAAGGAAGTTAAACAGGGGAATGAATATTCAGAGACTGTTTGTTGGTATGAAGGAATGTACAGAATATTAAGCAGCTGAAGAGGAGTTAACCTCTTGGTAATATTCATGCTTCTGGCTGAATGCTATTGGAGCACAAACAATAGATTTGTTTTCATTTTGTATGAGATCTTTTTCTCACTTGGGTGTATTCTCTCTCCATAGGTTACCGTGCCCTTCTTTAGAGGAACATCACTATTTCTTTCTGGATCATAATATCCATTTCATACTCAAAAAGCGACAAGAGCAAGAAAATAAAGACTTTTTATTTGTATTTTAGCACTGTAGGAAATAGAGGAAGCTATAATTGTGGCACAAAAAGGAGAGATGTTGTGGTAAATGGATATGATATTACATCAACTTTACTGGATACTTTACTCAATGTCTGTTCCAATGAGGTCAGACAATACTAATTTGTTATATGGGTAATGGCAGATTCCTTCTCCAACATTACAAAGAATGACTCCTGTGTCAACATAAATACATCATAATGCATTCACTTTCCCTCTAGGCTGCATTCCACACTTGAGAGTTATTGTACCAAAAGCTTCCACTCGGCAATAGATCCTTCTATGATTGCATTGATCTTTCTTATGAAGGAAAAAGACAAAAAAGGTACCTATAGTTTTAATTTAAATCTAGATTTTGCTGCAGCAACATTCCAAAGAATGCAAATCAATAGAATAGAACAGAACAGAAAAGAATGTAAAAATCTATGTTAACAATAAGTCTCATTAACATTTTTACTTTGCCCCTGAATTTATTTATGGCTATATTTTAATTTACTGTAAGTTGTATTCAATTTCTTTTTAAATTTAAGTGCTGCATTTCAGTTTTTCCATAAATTTGCAAAATAAATCATTTGTTCAAGGGATCTGGCACATATAAAGGATTAAATAGATTTTAAAGTGATATTGAGAACTTTATTATTTTGTTCTTGCATTAGGAGCCTATAAATGTTAAAATTGATTTAAATTTCACCTTTTTTTCAAAATTTGAGAACCAGTCATAATAATAATGAACATTAATCTCCAGAGCAAGAGTGGCAGATAAGGAGAGATAACTGTCCTTTGAGTAAGGAAGACTTGGGTTCAAATGCTGCTTCTAGTATATACTGGATGAATGATGCTGAAAAATTCATTTAAATACTCAGTATTTTAGATAATTGTCTAAGAATATAAATTACAGAAAAGTTGCTGGCCTATGTTGTAAGAAAATTTTATAAAAAAAGAATTCCCTTAATGAAAAAAAAGAAAAAAAAAAGACTGATGAAGGAGGCTTTGCTGTACCAGATCTAAAACTACATCATGAAGCAGCAGTCATCAAAATAATTTGATACTGACTAAGAAATAGTGTGGTCAATCAGTGGAATAGGATAGGATCACAGGACACACTAGGCAATAACTATAGCAATCTAGTGTTTGATAAACCCAAAGACCTTAGCTTTTGGGGAAAGTACTCACTATTCTACAAAAACTTCTGAGAAAATTGGAAACTACTATGGAAGAAATTAGGGCTTGACTCACACCTAACACCACACACATAGATAAGATCTAAATGGGTTCATTATTTGGACATAAAGAAAAATATTATAAGCAAATTAGAGGAACATAGGATAGTTTACCTATCAGACCTGTGGAGAAAGAAGGAATTTATATCAAAAAAAAAATAATTGGAACTCTTAATTGAACAGTCAATAGATAATTTTGATTATATTAAGTTAAAAAGGTTTTGTACAAACAAAACTAATGCAGACAAGATTAGGAGGGAAGCAAAAACTTGGGAAATCATTTTATATTTAAGGGTTCTGATAAAGGCCTCATTTCTAAAATATATAGAGAATTGTCTCATATTTATAAGAATTCAAGCCACTTTCCAATTGATAAATGGTCAAAAGATATGAACAGACAATTTGCAGATGATGAAATTAAAACCATTTCTAGTCATATGAAAAGGTGCTCCAAATCAGTATTGATCAGAGAAATGCAAATTAGGACAACTCTGAGATACCACTACATACCTGGTCAGATTCTCTAAAATGACAGGAAAAGATAATGACGAATGTTGGAGGGGATGTGGGAAAACTGGGACACTGATACATTGTTGGTGGAACTGTGAACGGATCCAATCATTCTGGAGAGCAATTTGGAACAATACTCAAAAAGTTATTAAACTGTGCATACCCTTTGACCCAGAAGTGTTTCTATTGGGCCTATATACCAAAGAAATCTTTTTTTATTATTATTAAAGCTTTTTATTTGCAAAACATTTGTATGAGTAGTTCTTCTACATTGACCCTGACAAAGCTTTCTATTACAAAATTTTCCCTCCTAGTCCCCACCCCTTCCCTAGATGGCAGGAAGTCGACTACATATTAATTATGTTAAAATACTTGACAAATAGAATATATGTATATATATTTCCACACTTGCTGTGCAAGAAAAATCATATCTACAAGAAAGAAAATCTGAGAAAGGAAACACAATGCAAGCAAACATCAATAGGGAGCATGCAAATGTTATGCTGTGGTCCACATTTCATATCCCTCTCTCTGGGTGTATATGGCCTTCTTCACTGAAAAATTAGAACTGGTTTGAAACATTTCATTGTTGAAGAGAGCCATGTGTATCAGAATTGATCATCACATAGTCTTGTTGCCGTGTATAATGATTTCCTGGTTCTGCTCATTTTGCTCAGCATCAATTTATGCAAGTCTCTCTAGGCCTATCTGAAATCATCCTGCTGGTCATTTCTTATAGAACAATAATATTCCATAACATTCATATACTATAATTTGTTCAGCCATTCTCCAATTGATGGGCATCCATTCAGTTTCCAGTTTCTAGCCACTACAAAAAGGACTGCCACAAACATTTTTGCACATGTGGGGCCCTTTCCTACCTTTATGATTTATTTGGGATATAAGACCAATAGAAATGCTGCTGGGTGAAAGGGTATGCACAGTTTGATAATTTTTTGAGCATAGTTCCAGAATGGTTGGATCTGTTTATAGTTCCACCAAAAATGTGTCAGTGTCCCAGTTTTCCAATATCCCCTCCAGCATTAATCACTATCTTTTCTTGTCATCTTAGCCAATTTGACAATCTGGTGTCTGAGTTGTCTTAATTTGCATTTCTCTGATCAATACTGATTTGGAGCACCTTTTTGGATGACTAGAAATAATTTTGATTTCTTCATCTGAAAATTGTTCATATCCTTTGACCATTTATCGATTGGAGAATGAATTGAATTCTTATAAATATGAGTCAATTCTTTATATATTTTAGAAATGAGGCCTTTATCATTACCCTTATATGGAAAAATAATTTCCCAATTTATTTCTTCCCTCCTAATTTTGTTTGCATTAGTTTTGTTTGTGCAAAAACTTTTTGATTTAATATAGTGAAAATTATCTATCTGGTGTTCAATTAAGAGTTCCAGATCTTCTTTGGACATAAATTTATTCCATCTCCACAGATCTAAGAGGTAAACTATCCTATGTTCCTCTAATTTGCTTATAATATCACTCTTTATATCCAAATCATGAACCCATTTAGATCTTATCTTGATATGTGGTGTTAGGTGTGGGTCAAGCCCTAATTTTTTCCACATTAATTTCCAATTTTCCAAGCAGTTTTTGCCGAATAGTGAGTACTTATCCCAAAAAGTGGGGTCTTTGGGTTTATCAAACACTAAATTGCTAAAGTTATTGCCTAGATTGTCCTGATATCCTATCCTATCCTATGCCATTGATGGACTGCTCTATTTCTCAGCCAGTACCAAAGGGTTTTGATGACAGCTGCTTTATAATATACTTTAGGATTTGTTACGCCAGGTCACCTTCATCTTGCTTTTTTTTTTCATTAATTCCCTTGAAATTCTTGACCTTTTGTTCTTCCAAATAAACTTTGCTACTATTTTTTTCTGGATCTGTAAAAATAATTTCTTCGGAGTTTTATTGGTATGGCATTAAATAAGTAAATTAGTTTGGGTACTATTGTCATTTTTATTATATTAGCTCGGCCTACCCATGAGCACTTAATGTTTTTCCAACTGACTAGGTCTGATTTTATTTGTGTCGAAAGTGTTTTGTAGTTAAGTTCATATAATTTCTGACTTTTTCTTGGCAGATAGATTCCCAAATATTTTATGCTATCATACGTTATTTGGAATGGAATTTCTTTTTGTATCTCTTGCTGCTGAATTTTGTTGATGATATATAAAAATGCTCATGATTTATGTGGATTTATTTTGAATCCTGCAACTTTGCTAAAGTTGTGAATTGTTTCCAGTAATTTTGTAGTTGAGTCTCTAGGGTTATCTAAGTATACCATGATGTCATCAGCAAAGAGTGATAATTTGATTTCCTCATTACCTACTCTCAATTCCTTTAATTTCTTTTTCTTCTCTTACTGCCAAAGCCAACATTTCTAATACAATATTAAATAGTATGGTGACAGTGGGCAGCCTTGTTTCACTCCTGATCTTATTGGGAATGGTTCTAGTTTGTCTCCATTACATATGATGCTTGCTGATGGTTTTAAGTAGATACTACTAATCATTTTAAGGAAACGCCCATTTATTCCTATACCCTCTAGTCTTTTTAAAGGAATGGGTGCTGGATTTGATAAAATAGGGGTTTTTTGCATCTATTGAGATAATCATATGATTTTTGTTAGTTTGGTTATTAATATAATTGATTATGCTCATAGTTTTCTTATATTGAACCAGCCCTGCATTCCTGGTACAAATCCTACTTGGTTATAATGTATTATACTGTGGATAACTTTCTGTAATCTTCTTGCTAATATCTTATTTAAAATTTTCACATCAATATTCATTAGGGATATTGGTCTAAGGTTTTCTTTCTCTGTTTTCACCCTCCCTGGTTTAGCTATCAGCACCATATCTGTATCACAGAAGGAATTTGGTAGTACACCTTCTTTCCTAGTTTAGCTCTTTTAAAGAAAAAAAGGATTTGGAATTAAAGGTAAAAGTTTTGTGGCAGCTAGATGGTTCAGTGGATAGAGAAGTGACCCTGAAATCAGGAGAACTTAAGTTTAAACTGAGTTTCATACAATAAATAGTTCCTGGCTGTGTGATCCTAGTCAAGTCACTTAAACCCAATTACCTCAGGGAAAAAATGTTAAAAGTTTCAAAGAGTTTATGGGGTCGTATTTTGGGAAGGAGTGTGTTAATGTAGTCAAACTGTGAAAACATTCTTCTGCAAAATGTAAGAATAAGAAATATAATTACTTTTCATGGATGACAATGTTTACAGGCATAAAGTTTTATACTTCATTACTCCTAAGGATATCTTCCAGCTTTAGGATTTAAGAATTCATTGGTATTCTTGTTCTCAGAAACCAATACTCAAAAAGCAAGACCCAGCAAAATCAGGTGCAGTTGTTCCTCGGTATTTGAAAATAAGTTTGAATGTTGAATTTTTATTTGAAAAGTTATCACGGGTAGTTATACTCAGCTAATGGCAGCTTTGCTACAACAGCCTACTATGGTGTTAGGTCCCTCAGGTCACTCCAAACAAGGGTTTAGGTTCTGCTATACAAAAATCAAACAAAAAATAAAGAAGTTCACTAATGCATTCAGGCTGGCATTTGTGACTCCAAGAGTCCTTGAAGAAATGTGAAAGGATAATCTCTATGGTAAAGTGATATTATTGTAGGTAGAGAACCTGTAGGTGAATAGTAATGTGAAAATTAGTTATGTTGGGGAATTTGACTAGGAAAAGGAGAAATCTTTTTAAAAGGACAGAAGATTATCATCCACTACTACACAGAACAATAGTAATATTTGCCTGCTGCCTTTTATCGTTATTCTTTGTATCAGCATTTCTGAGTTCCATTAAACATTGGATGCAAAGTCTAGTCCCCAATTTCTGTTCTTATCAAGTATATTTGGTAAGTAGCTAAGCTAGAAAATGGGAAGAAAATCAGAATTTTGAGGAACCAAAGAATAATTGAGAGATGCATAATGAGAAGTTGAAGCCAAGTCAGTTACACAGTATAACACAGTACAGCTGAGTTGTCATTCACAAAACTACTCTGAACAAAGCTAGAAAATATACCAGATTGAAATTATGTTACAGAAATACAATGAAAAGTCATAATAAGGCATTTGTCCAAACCAGCTCAGCCCACCATAGGGAGATGGATGGTGATGTCTAGTTTTCAGGGAAAAGCTGTACACAAGCCAAAGAAGAGGTGCCAGAACTAAAGATTGTTCCAGATAAATATTATTGAACTATGATATGGACAGCTGTCAACTTTTAGTTTTGTCTGCCAGCATGAATTTTTGGCCCAAAGATACATCATAGATGGGGATGGGAAATTGCATTCAAAGACAGTCTTCTCAAGTAGAAAAGATTTACATTGTACACCAATGAAAGAGGAAGTTCAGACACTTCGTTTAAATTTGAGAAACAGAGAGGATCTTTTTTCTAGCATCAAGCCCAACTTGTATAGAAATATCAGGGACAGGAAATTCAGAATAAAGAGAAATCTGAAATCTTTTCACTGTGAGCCAACATACCATTTCAAATAGCTGATAGGGACTTTGCTATGGTTTCTCATAACTAGATGCTGGTCAGGACCTTGTTATACTCAGACCAAGGAAATAGGAATCAAAATTTATCCTGAATGAGACAACATTGGAAGCAATGAAAGAAAGATTCAGGGTCTGATACTGAGCCAAGATGGCAGAAAGAAGAAATATCTTTTTTCTGAGCTCTCCCCACAACCCTCACAATAACCGCAAATGCAGCTTCTGAATCAGTTTTGAAATGACAGAATCCACCAATTTTGGAAGTGTAACAAAGTATTTACAAAAGATTGTTTAAAAGATCTCCAGAAAATTGGAACTGGTTTGAAATATTTCACTGTTGAAGAGAACCATGTCCATCAGAATTAATCATCATATAGTCTTGCTGTTGCCATGTACAATGATCTCCTGCTTCTGCTCATTTCGCTCAGCATCAGTTCATGCAAGTCTCCCCAGACCTCTTTGAAATCATTTCTCTGGTCATTTCTTACAAAACAATAATATTCCATGCCATTTATATAGCATAATTTATTCACACATTCTCCAATTGATGGGCATCCATTCAGTTTCCAGTTTCTAGCCACTACAAAAAGGGCTGCCACAAACATTTTTGCACATGTGGGTCCCTTTATCTTCTTTAAGATCTTTTTGGGATATAGGCCTAGTAGAAACACTGCTGGGTCAAAGTCTATGTACAGTTTGATAATTTTTTGAGCATAGGTCCAAATTGCTTTCCAGAATGGTTGGATCCATTTGCAGTTCCACCAACAATGTATCAGTGTCCCAGTTTTCCTACATCACCTCCAACATTCCTCATTGTCTTTTCATATAATCTTAGCCAATCTGACAAGTGTGTAGTGGTATCTCAGAGTTGTCTTAATTTGGATTTCTCTGATCAATAGTGATTTGGAGCACTTTTTCATATAACTAGAAATAGTTTTAATTTCATCATCTGAAAATTGTTTGTTCATACCTTTTGACCATTTATCGATTGGAGAGTGGCTTGAATTCTTATAAATTTAAGTCAATTCTCTATATTGTAGAAATGAGGCCTTTATCAGAATCCTTAAATGTAAAGATGATTTCCCAATTTTTTGCTTTCCTCCTAATCTTGTCTACCTAAATTTTGTTTTTACAAAAACTTTTTAATTTTAATATAATCAAAAGTATCTATCTGGTATTCAGTTAAGAGTTCCAGTTTTTCTTTGGATACAAATTCCTTCTTCACAGATCTGAAAGGTAAACTATCCTGTGTTCCTCTAATTTGCTTATAATATTACTTTTTATGTCTAAATCATGAACCCATTTAGATCTTATCTTGGTATGTGGTATTACATATGGGTCAAGTCCTAATTTCTTCCATACTAGTTTCCAATTTTCCCAGCAGTTTTTTTTTTTTTTTTATCAAAGTGAGTTCTTATCCCAAAAGCCGGGGTCTTTGGGTTTGTCAAATACTAGATTGCTATAGTTATTGTCTATTTTGTTCTGTGATCCTATCCTATTCCACTGATTGAATACTCTTTTTCTTAGCCAGTACCAAATGGTTTTGATGACTGCTGCTTTATAATATAGTTTTAGATCTGGCACAACTAGGCCACCTTCATAGCCTTTTTTTCATTAATTCCCTTGAAATTCTTGAACTTTTGTTCTTCTAAATGAACTTTGCTACTATTTTTTGAGATCTGTAATATAATTTCTTGGGAGTTTGTTTGATATGGTACTAAATAAATTAATTAATTTAGGAAGCATTGTCATTTTTATTATATTCCCTTGACCTGCCCATGAGCACTTGATATTTTCCCAGTATATTAGGTCTGACTTTATGTGCAATGAAGAAATCCATATACACCCAGGGAGCAGCCTGTGGGATATGAGTGTGAACCCCAACATAGCATTTTCATCTTCTCTGTTGATGTTTGCTTGCATTTTCTTTTCCTTCTCAGTTTTTTGTTCTTGTAGATCTGATTTTTTCTTGTACATCAAGATAACTATATAAATATGTATATATATATTTGATTTGTCATGTATTTTAACAGAACTAACATGTATTAGACTACCTGCCATCTAGGGGAGGATGTGGCAGGAAGGAGAGAAAAACTTGTAACAGAAGGCTTTGCAAGGGTCAGTGTTGAAAAATTACCCATGCATATGCTTTGCAAATAAAAAGCTTTAATAAAATAAGAAAAAAAAAGATTTCCAGAAAAGATCTGTTTCAATTGAGTGTGACAGAAGGTGGACCAAGCACAAAGACCAAGCACTGATGTCGAGGTCAGGCAGTGCACAGTCCCAGGGTAGTGTGGGCTCCACACAGGAGAATCTACTGGTGGAATTAACAGCAGTATGGATACTCTTCCCTGGTTGCAAGCTAGTACATCAGTAGATAAGTTATAAAACATCCAACACAAATACAAAAGCTAAATAGTCAACCCCTAAATACCAGAATTTCACAGTATCTGGCCATGCCCACTCAGCACTGGAAGTTGGTTAGCACTGATCCATCACAGCCATGGCAGCTTGTAGAAGAAGCTTGAACAATCTCCCCTTGCCCTAAAAGCAGAACTTAACTTATTTTTTAAAATGAGCAAAAAAGCAAAAAGGACTTTGACCATAAATAGTGTTTATGATAAAAAGAAGAATAGAATTCAAACCTTGAGGTCTCTAAAGGCAGATTGTCTCCAGATGAAACCCCAAAGGGTGACATAAATTTGTCCCCATCTCACAGGATTCTTTTGGAAGAAATTAAAAATGACCTTAAAAGAGAGCTAGAAGAAAAATGGGGAAAGGAAACGAGAACTATGGAAGAGGGTTTGGAAAAGGAAACATAGAAATTATCTGGAGAAAACGCCTTACAAAATATATTTGACAAAATATAAAAAGAAAACAACTCCCTTAAAAACAGATTTTGTGAAATGTACAAAAATCCATGGAATAAAACATCTCATTTAAAAATTCAATTGACCAAATTAAAAAAAAAGAATTAAAAATATAACTGAAGAAAATTATTCACTAAAATCAGAACTGAATAAATGAAAATGAATTATAAAATGAGACATCAAAGGACAGTCAAGCAAAACCAACACAAAAAAATTAAAAATAGAAGAAAATGTAAAATACCTATGTGGGAAGATAGTTGACCTGGAAAATGGATCTAGAAGAGATAATCTAAGGATTATTGGAATTCCTCAAAAGGATGATGGGGGAAAAAAGTAGGCATTATATTTCAGGAAATCATTACAGAAAACTGTCCTGATGTCCTAGAATCAAAAGGTAAAATAGAATCCCCATAGCACCTCCTGACAGAGACCCCCAAATGAAAAATCCAAGGAACATTGTAACTAAATTTCAGAACTATTGGAACAAAGCAAAAATATTGCAAGCAGCCAGAAACAATTCAAATATTGAGGAGCCACAATAAGGATTACTCAGGACCTAGTAGCTTCCACCTTAAAGGTTTAAAGGGCTTGCAATCTGATATTTCAAAAGGCAAAGGAACTTGGAATGCAGCCAAGAAGAAATTCCCCCTGACAAACTGAGCATTTTCTTTCAGGGAAAAAGATGGACATTCAATGAAACAGGTGAATTTCATTTATTTCTGATGAAAAGAGGAGAGCTAAGCAAAAAAAAAAAAAAAAAAAGACCTCCAAAAATAGAACTCAAGTGAAGCATAAAAAGATAAAGAGAAAAGAACTCTAGAGAACTGTATCTCTGTTATGGGTATATACAGAGAGTGCAGGTATAATTTGATTTTACTATTATACTATAAAACAGAAAATGATGGAAAAGGGATTGTATTGGAAAAAGGAGAAAGTGTAGGTAAAATGAGGGAAATTACATCTCATGAAAAGGCAAAGAAAACCTATTATAATTTAGGTAAGAAGGGAAGGGGATGAACATTGTGTGAATCTTCTTCTCATTAGATTTGTCTCAAGGAGAGTATATTGGACATATTTGGTTTCACAGAGAAACTTGTCTCAATTTATAGGGAAATGGGAGGGGGAAAGCAAAAGGAAAGGGGGCCGTTAATAGAAGAGAAAACAGAAATAGTATGGGAAAGGTTTAAGAAAGGCAGAGGGGTTATAAAGGAGAAGGACTGTTTCAGGCAAGTGGTGATCAGAAGCAAAATATTGGGGAGGATGGAAAGGGGGAAAGGAAAGAGAAAAGCATAATTTGAGATGAATAAGATGGCAGGAAAAAAAGAATTAGTCATTTCAACTGTGGATGTGAATAGGATGAACTCTCCCATAAAAGAGAAATGGATAGCAGAATAAATTAAAAGCCAGAACCCTAAATATGCTGTTTATGAGAAACACTTTTAAAGCAGAGTGATACATATAGAGTAAAGGTAAAAAGCTGGAGTAGAAACTATTACACTTCAAGTGAAGTAAAAAAAAAAAAAAAAAAAAAGCAGAGGTCAACCATCCTGATTTCAGATCAAGGAAAAGCAAAAATAGATCTAATTAAGAGAGATAAGGAAGGAGAGTATAATCTTGAAAAAGGGTGCTACAATGAAGCAGTATCAATACAAACAAATATACACCATGTATTATAGCATCTAAATTACTAAAGGAGAAGTTAAGAGAGCTGCCACAAGAAATACACAGCAAAACTATAAGAGTGGGGGATGTTAAACTTGCTCTCTCAGAAACAGATAAATTGAACCACAAAATAAATAAGAAAGACTTTTAAAAAATACATAGAATATTAGAAAATTAAGGCATGATAGATAATTGGAGAAAATTGAATGGAAAAAGAAAGGAGAACATTTTTTCTCAGCAGTTCATGAAACTTATACAAAAACTGACCATATATTAGAGCAAAACAACCTCAAAATCAAATGCAGAAAGGCAGAAATAGTAAATGCATTTTTTCAGATTATTATACAATAAAATTTGGATTCAATAAAAAGTTAGGGGAAAATAATGCAAAAATTAATTGGAAACTAAATAGTCTAATATTTAAGAATGTGTGGGTGAAACAACAAATCACAGATAAAATCGATAATTTAATCCAAGAGAATAACAATAATGAGACAACATACTAAAATTTGTGGGATTCAGCAAAAGTGATAATAAGGGGAAATTTTATATCTCTAGATGCTTACTTGCATAAAATAGAGAAAGAGAAGATCAGTGAATTGGGCTTGCAAGTGAAAAAGCTAGAAAAAGAAGAAATTGAAAACGCACAGTTAAATAGCAAACTTGAAATTCCAAAAATAAAAGGGGAGATTAATGAAATTGAAAGTAAAAAAAAATCTATTGAATTAATGAATAAAACTAAGAGTTGGTTTTATGAAAAAAAACAATAAAATATATAAGCCATTAGGTAATTTAATTAGAAAAAGAAAAGAAGAAAATCAAATTGTTAGTTTCAGAAATGAAAAAGGAGAGCTTTTTGCACCAATGAAGAGGTAATGAATATAGATATGTGTATATATATATATAATACCAAAAAAGTTGTTTCTACTCATAATTTTAGTGAGTTACTTGACAATATTAAGAGATTAAATAATTGATCCATACTTACATAGCTAATAAGTAACAAAGGCAAGATGTGAGCCAGGTCTTCCTGGTTCATGTCATTTTCTCTTATATCACATTTCCTCTTTATACAATAGATTCTCACAATTATGCAAGTTTATTATTTACACTAATCCAATGGTATACATTTTGATGATGTGAGTTATGTTGTGCAAAATTATCTATTAATATTCCTAACTAATGACATGCAAAACCTGAAATCCAGATCCCAAAGAATTTGCATTATCCTGGGCAAACTCCACATATCAAATATCTAAACTCTTACGCTTTTACATCTTACACAATTTAAGGGAACCAAGTGTCTTCCTGCAATAAATTTACTGAGGAAAAAGTGTATATTGAAATGCTATTGTAATTAATGGAGGTCACCAACCCTGTAATTAGCTTTTTCAAGAGGTTAGGTGAAATCCTTTGGATCATGTTATGTGGCATATGATTCCAAAAGAACTCCTGTCTTCTCCACATTCTTGGGCTGATTCTGTTGTTCTTGGAGTTCTTCAAGATGGGAGTCAAGTGGAAAGAGGGAGATCAAAAAATGATAAGGTATTTAAAGAGAGGAATACCAACAAAGTAACAGCTTCATACTCTTTACCTCTGTACTTCCTTGACTCATTTCTGTCAGTTAGAAATGATTTGTAGATTAATATATAAAGGATGACAAAATTTATTTTTATACCCTGTGTTGGCCATACTGAGTAAGAAAAAATCAGGAAAGAGGAAATAATTTGGTACAAATCTAAAATTATCATATAGACAGCTTTAAATTCCCCTGATCTCCATTGAAATTTCCAAGAAAACCTAATATAAAACATTGAAAGGGGCAGCATAATTTATCAAATTGCTTTTAGGATTGAAAAAATGTTACAACTGGCAACAGGAATTCAAATGTCAAGCAGTGAATTAGTAATCATTTGTAATGATTTAAATTTTCTGAGACTCAGTTGATTTGTATGTAAGATAGTCATAATTATATGTGCACCCACTTATAAAAATCATATTTACCTATAAAATGTTCTTATGAAGTTAAACTGGTCAATAAAATAAAATGCTGGTCCTGAATTCAGGAAGACCTGTTTAAAATCAGTTTTCAAATTTGAACTGTTATTCATGGCAAGTCACTTAACTTTTTTTGTTTGTTTCCTCAACTTTAAAATGATTATAATAATAACACCTAAATCCCAGAGTTGTTTTGAAGATGAATGCAATAATGCTTGCAAATCACTTTGATATCCATAGTGTTAAATAAATGCTAAGTATAATAATCACTATCATTATCATACCTTTTTTCATGAATAGTCAATGACTCTGCAAGTGATGTTGATGTCACATTTTTGAAGACTGAGTTTTTAAATAAATTCTTCTTTGCCTTTCAGCATATTATTTGCATATTTTCCATAGGAAAGAATCAAGAGCACAAGCAAAATCTAAAGCTTTGTCAATGAGGTTTCGGTTGAGAAAATCTCCAGCCTCAAAACCAAGACGACATGAATCTAAGTCTCACCTCTAATATATGCTAACTCTGTGATACAGGACAAATGATTTAACTTTTTAGTGTTCAAGATAGTCCTCTAAGTGCTGCAGAGAAAGGGAGAAACTGCTTTTGTAAGAGGGAATTTATTCATCCATAGTTTCCTCACCTGTGATTTCACAGGTCTGTTTTGTATCTCTATTTACTATGAATCTGAAAATAATCATCCCACTGCAAATGTTAGTTTAATTGTAATTTCCTGAAATTTTTTTCACTCAATAATAGTTTTTTCCAATAACATATCAAGATATTTTTGACACACTTTTGTAAAATTTTCTGTTGAATTTTTTCTAACCTTCATCCCTTGCTTTCCTTTTCTTTCAAATGGCAAGCAATCTGGTATCCATTATTCATGTCCAGTAATATTAAACATGTTTCCACATTAGTGAAATTATAAAAAATCAGAAAAAAATTGAAAATCATGAAATAAAAAAAATAAAACAAAAAGTGGAAATAGTATGATTTGATCTACATCCAAACTCTACACTTTTCCCCTCTGGATACGGATAGTATTATCTATCATACGTCTTTTGGAATAATCTTAGATCATTATATTGTTGAGAAGTGATGTCTATACATAGTTGATCATCACACACTATTGCTGTTACTGTGTTCAAAGTTTTCCTGATCCTCTTCATTTCGGTCAGAATCCTTTCAGTTTTTGTACTTGTAGGTCCTTTCCTTTTTTTAAAATTTATTTACTTTTCATACACATTGCTTTAAGACGCATGTTGGGAGAGTAAAAGGAAAAACCATGAAAGAGAAAAATAACAGAAAAAAGTGAACAAAGCATGGCTTGATTTATATTCAATCTTTATAATTCTTTTTCTGGATGCAGATGGCATTTTCTGTCCAAAGCATTTGGGAATGCTTTAGATCATTGAACCACTGAGAAAAACTAAGTCTTGCATTAGTTGATCATTGCATAATATTACTGTTAATGTGTACAATATATTCCTGTCTCTACTTGTTTTGCTCAGCATCAGGTTTTTTCTAAAATGAGCATGTTCATCATTTTTGTAGAACAATAATGTCCAATTATCTTCATATATCACAACTTATTAAGCCATTCCCCATGTAAAGGGGATCTATTCATTTTCCAGTTCTTTGCTACCACAAAAAAAAGCTGCTACAAACATTTTTGCAGATGTGGATCGTTTTTTCCTTCTTCTATGATTTCCTTGGAATACAGACCCTGTTGTTGTGTCATTGTTAAATCAAAGGGTATGTACAGTCTTATAGCTCTTGGGAAAAGTTCCAAATTCCTTTCCAGAATGGTTGGATCATTTCACAACTCCACAAACAATGTATTAGTGTCCTAGTTTTCCCACATCCCTTCCATAATTTATCATTTTCTTTTCCTATCATCTTAGCCAATTTGAGAGGTGTAGATGGTATCCCAGTGTTCTTTTAGTCATTTAGTGCATTTTCTCATATGGATATTTAATGTTTTCATCTGAAAATTATCTATTCATATTCTTTGACCATTTATCAATTGTGGAATGACTTACATCCTTATAAATTTACACAGTTCCTTATATATTTTAGAAATGAGACCTTTATCAGACGAACTAATGGTAAAGCTTTCTTCCCAGCTTTAGACTTCTCCTTTAGTCTTTTTTCTAGGGGTTTTGTTTGTGCAAAATCTTATTGATTTATTGCAATAAAAGCTGTTTATTTTGCCTTTCATGATGTTCTCTAGTTCTTCTTCAGTTACAAATTTCTCCCTTCTCCAAAGATCCAATATTCCTTATTCTTCTAATTTGTTTATTATATCATCCTTTATTCCCAAATCATGTACCCATTTTGACCTTATTTTGGTGTGGGGTGTAAGATGTAGATCAATGCCAAGTTTATTTCATATTATTTTCCAGTTTTCCCCAAAATTTTTGTTAAATAGTCAATTCTTATTCCCAAAACTAGAGTTTGGGAGTTTATCAAATACTGCATTTCTCTTGGCCTTGATTATTGTTTGTGGGTTGTTTTCCATTTTTAATGAACACTTTGCAATATGACCTAGTAGTGATATTACTGGATCAGAGGTATGGGCAGTTTTATAGTTTTTTTGGACAATCCAAATAGCTCTCAAGAATCCTTGGACCAGTGTAATGTCTGGACTAGGTCATCATAGGACCTTGGTACCAGCCTGAGTCCTTGATCTTAGGAGAGGTGTGAAGAGGTGGGACTCATGTGGATGGTCAAACATGGAGTCTCTTTATTCCAAATTCTCTCAGCCTTATATACCATAATACTCTTATATAACCATAGCACACTGCAAATGTGCTAACTATGTACTGCACATGTGGGACCACATAAACAACTTATTATTGTGTGTAGATGTCTCTTTGCCACTTAGTATAACTCTGGTTTAATTACAATACAGGTTGGCATCCCTCCTGACTTCTCAGGAAGACAAAGAGCCCTTGGTAGGGAAGGGGAGCCATACTAGACACTGTCAGTAGCATTGTTTTAACCTCATCTAGGGCTCCCCACCATTTGCAACCCTCTACAGATAAGTTCACAACTCCATCAATATTACGTGTGTTCCAATTTCCCCATATCTTCTCCAATATTTATTATTTTCATTATCTGTCATAATAGCCAATCTGAAAAAGGTGAGATGATATCTCACAAGGGTTTTAATTTGCATTTTTTTAATAAATTGTGATTTAGAGCATTTTTTCCATGTTTCTAGACAGCTTTAATTTCTACATCTCAAAATGTATGTTCGTATTCCTTGACAATTTATAATTTGGTAATGATTTGAATTGTTATAAATTTGGTTCATTTCTCTATGTATTTGAGAAATGGAGCTTTTATCACAAACACTTGTCATAAAATTGTTTTCCAGCTTTGCGTTTCCCTTCTAAAATTGGTTGCATTATCTTCATTTGTTCAAATAAATTTTTAATCAATATTTTTCATTTTGCATTTCAGGTTGTTCTCTATCTCTTGTTTTTTTTTTTTTTTTTTTTTTTTTTTTTTCCTGAGGCAATTGAGGTTAAGTGACTTGCCCAGGGCCACACAGCTA
>JAJPUD010012768.1:18754-47679 GCA_023553655.1 Myrmecobius fasciatus | reverse complement strand
TTGTCTTGACATGATGGAATAGGAGGGAAAAGTAGAAATAGCAAAAATCTACTGCTGACCACACTACCTCAAAGAGATCCTTTGGGGAAAACACCTAGGAACATTATTGCCAAATTTCAAAACCCCAAGATCAAAGAGAAAATTTTGTGAGAAACTAGAAAAATGCAAATCAAATATGTTAGGGCTATAGGACTTAGCAGCGGCCACAACAAAACATCACAGGTCCTGGAATCATATATACTGGCAATCAAAAGAACTAGGCCTGCAGGTGAAATATCATATCCAGCAAAATTATCCATAATGTTGAAAGGAAAAAAAAAAAAAAAGGACATTCAATGGACTTGCAGCTGTTTCGGACTTTCTAGCAACCAAACCCAAACGATAGAAAATTTCAAATATAAGATCCAATCCCAAAGATCAATTTCAAGGAACTCAACACGGGCAAATTGTTTAGGTCTCTTTACACGGGAATGCATACATATGTTTAAGACTGACATCAGCAATTGGGTAGCTTCAAAAGAAAGATTTATACAAATGAGGCGCAGGGGAAGAATAGACACAGAGGCCATTAGAGGGGGCAGGAGGGCTCGTGGTTCGAAAAACCTATTCACACTGGGGATGGGTTAAGTAGGCAACACTACATATATACCATGAAAGGTATAGCACCCTCCAAATTTTTTTTCCTGAGGCAATTGAGGTTAAGTGACTTGCCCAGGGTCACACAGCTAGGGAATGTTAAGTGTCTGAGACCAGATTTGAACTCAGGTCCTCCTGAATTCAGGGCTGGTGCTCTATTCACTGTGCCACCTAGCTGCCCCCCTCCAAAATTTATAAAGAAATAAGGGGGGAGGGATGGGCAGAGGGGGACACAGAGAGGAGGGGAAGAAGACAAGGGAGGGATCCCTGGGTGGGGGGGAGGTTAAGTAATAGCAAGGCAAGTTAAGGAGCAGAATTAAAGTAGACTAGTTAGGAGGGAGAAGAAAGAAGAGATATACACAAATACTACAAGAAGGATCAGGAGTCAAATTCATTAGAAAACAAAGTAGGGCTAGTAATCATTGATCTTAGACAAAGTCAGACTTAAAGATTCAATCAAGAGAGAAATCTACATTATGTGTCAACCATACTAATATTGTTTTAGATGCATGTTTACATGTAGATAAATGCATGTGTGTGTCTATGTGTTTGTGTGTGTCTGAGTATATGTAGATGTATATGCATGTTACTCTATGTGTTTATATAGATATATGTACACATGTGTGGGTCTGTGGATGGATGTGAATATATATGTATATATGTGTGTATCTATATATCTATTAAATATATTTGTGTTTAAGTATAGCCTACTTGGGGGAGTGGGGGAGAGAATGAAAGGGTAAAAAAAAGTGTGAAGCAGAGAAGAAAAGAACAACCTAAAAGAGGCAAAGAAAAAATGGACACTAATGAGTCTAATTTCTTCTATTGCATATCCTTCCTTGAACTGGAAATTTATTGTTATATATTTTGAATAAACAGAAAATGAAACAAAACAAAACAAACCGAAATGAAAACCAAAAAACCCAAATCTGACCTTCTAGTAAAATTATACTCCTATCCATGGCGACCTAATACTTGATATTTTATCTGCCGTCTTCGTGAATTTGCCCAGTAAAGTGACACAGTGGATAGAGTGCTAGGCCTGAAATTCAAATCTAGGCGCAGACACTCTGTAGTTGTGCGATGCTGGGCAAGTCAGTGGGCATACTTCTTTTTGCCCCCCTTTCCTTAACGGAGATCACAACAGCATCTGTCTCCTAGTGTTTTTTATGAGGATCAAATGAGATAATAATTGTAAAGCACTTGACACATAGTAAGCACTTTGTGTTAGTTACTGTTATCATTAGTCATAGTACTAGTAGCAGCAGCAGTAATAGTATCAATTTTTGTACAAGCCATTCTCCATGCCTGGAAATCACTCCTTCTGCTTTTCTGCCTTTTAATCAATTAGAAAACCAAACCAAATTGAAAAGTTTCTTTCTTCAAGGAACTAACTTTAAGCGTAGTGGGGAAGGGGAGCACCATGTATATGAGGCTATACAGAGTAGACACAAGCAAATTCTAGAAGTGGAATTGAGGTTAGAAAGTGACAAAGAATAAATCATGCGGTTGCAGTACTTTGAAGTTTAATTCACGTCCTTGACATTAATGATCGGCTACTGTGAGAGAGTTTGGGCCCAACCCTGGATACCCCAAAGGTCATTTTGGGGGAGCTGCTAGTAGCCAGAGGGATGAAGAATTAGGATTCGTGTAGAAAGTGGAGTTCAGATTGAGTCTCGAAGGAATCTAGGGATTCTAAGAGGTGGAAGTGAGGAGGGAGAGAAGGAGTGGGAGACAGCCTTGCAAAAGTTTGCAGTTGGGAAAGGGGGCGTTTTATAAGGAACAGCAAGTTGGGCAGCCTTGCTGGATCGGAGTTTGTGTGAAGGGAATTAATATGTAATTAAGCTGGAAATAGAAAAAAGGTCAGGTGGTGCCAAACAAAGGGGGATTGTGGGTAGATGGCAACATGCTATGCTGTAGCAAACACCCTATTGAGGTTTTGAATCGTACCAGTCTAAAAAGAAATAAGAATAACCTGTGGATTATTCTTCCGCCCAACCCTGAGCTAGACAAGCCAGGGTAGGTACAAAGAGTAACATGAGGCAGTGTGTGGGCAGAGAGGGGGTGGTTCCACAGCAGGGAACACTCAAGGGGAGGATCTCACCAGTGGGAGAAGGACTCTGGGCAAAAATCTTCTTTGTCTGTAGTGGGAGGTTAGCACATTCTCTAGAGCTCTGATTCTTAAATTGCCAGTCATGGCTCTATATGGAGTCTTTTTAAAACATTTTGAAAATTTAAATTAAAGAAATTTAGGCTATACATGTATATTATTTTTTTACATATTTCCACATGAGTCATACTGGAAGCAAAAAATCAGAACAAAAGGGGAAAAACCATGAGAAAAAAAAAAAAGCAAGAAAAAATAAGTGAGAGTAGCACGCCTCGATCCACATTCAGTCTCCATAGTTCTGTCTCTGATTTCAGATGGCATCTTCCATCCCAAATGTATTGGAATCGCCTTGGATCACCCAAAGTTGAAGTAGGGCACACAACAGTGGAAGAAGAAATTATCGGAAACGACTTTGGCCAATTTAATTTGAACAAAACTGCTAACTAAGAAGAAGTAGGTGAACACTTACCCCCCCCCCAAAAAAAAAGTATAGAATTCTATATTAGCAAAAAGGAGAAATAGACTATTCAAGTAACCCAATGTGGGAACAAGAAATTGAATAAACCATAAATGAATAGAAAAAGACTTTGCGACCAGATGGGTTTATAAACAAATTCTAACAGACATTCAAAGAACAATTAATTCCATTATTACATGAACTATTTGCAATACTAAGTAAAGAAGGCACCCTTCCAATCCTTTATACAAATGACGCAGCTGTGTTCTTGATATTTAAACCCGGGAGAGATAAAGCAAAGAAAGAGGACTACAGATTAATATCCCTAATAAACATCGATGCAAACATTTTAAAGAAAATACGAGCAGGGAGGCTATAAAAACCTATTAGGAAAATTCTGCACTCTGACCAGGTTAGAATTCAGGGTTGGTTCAACATAAGGAAGGAGGAAATGAGGAATGGGAAGGAAATAAGCATTTGGAGAGTGCGCCAGTGACTGTGCTATGATAATATAACAAATATTTTTTCTTTGATTTGATCTTCACAACAAATAAAGAAAATGATTAGTGTCATAAATCATGCTAACAATTTAAATAATTAGAACCGTATAATACAAATAGCTGCTGAAAAAAAAGCTTTTGAAAAAATCCAACACCTGCTTCTGTGAAATACATTAGAAACATACGAATAAATGGGCCTTTTTTAAAGATCGTAAATAATATCTCTCTAAACATAAGAGTAAACATTATATGTAATGAAGGAATTGAGGGGATCAGAACAGCAAGTAGTGAATTGTGGGAATTAAGTGAACCACATTGACTCCACCTTGTGACCCAATTCTGGAGCTAGCTTAGCTCCATTTCTATTCAATTTTGGGTCTAGTCCAAATTTTGTCTTGTGAGAGAAGTTTATTCATTCGGGGAATTGGGAAAAAACCATATTGCGTTATCTGAACCTGGAAATCCGGGCTGGAAAACTGGCCCACCTCTCCCTCCAATTTAGAGACCCTTAATTAAGGACCTCGGCTATGCTGACGGAAACTCAGTCAGATCCAAAGACTAGTACAAGGAGTTTTCTCACGAGCAACCCATATGTGTAATCCGAAAATTGGTTCAATCTCGATCAGTCACTTATCGTTTCCGCCTCCCTTTGATTGTTTATTGTTGTTATAGTAGTTTGTCTTTTGTTGTCAGGGAGGTGATACCCTGAAATGCAAGTGAGTTGGATTTGAGTGAGGGAGGGTTGTGCCAGGTCACCTGCCTCTATCTCCTCTGGAACCAGTCTGCCAGTGGCCACAGAGAGAGATCAAGACAATTGAAGAATGGCCCTGATGGGAGACCTTGGGTCTCAGTTTGATTGAGGCGAGGAAAGAAAGAAATGAGGCAAAAAATGGCCACTTTTAGCTAGTCAAAAAAAAAAAAAAGAAAAGAAAAGAAAAGAAAAAAAGGAAAAAAAGAGAAAGAAAAAAAGAAATCCATCTGGGAGGGGAAGGGCCTTGGTTTCTGGCAAAACAGCAACAATTGCTATTTACTCTGAGGCAATCACGACCAAAACAAAGACCAAGTGGACTTGGCCTGGGACCTTTTGTTGGTTATTCAATGAGAGGAAGGAAGGAGGGAGGGAGGGAAGAAATGAAAGGAGGAAGAGAGGAAGGCAAGAAAAAAAAAGGAGAGAGGGAGGGGGGGAAAGAAGGAGGGAAGAGAAGAAGGGACAGAGGGATTGTTTATAGATACCTTCTCTTTCTGAATTCAGGAAATTGCATCTGTTCCCTCTCCCCCTTCCAACTTAGAAAGTCCCCGAGCTTTCATCCAATTAGAAATCAAATTGCCCAATATTATATTGTTTCTTTTTTAATGTATTGACCTCATCTGATGAATTGTTTTTGATGTATAAAAATCTGTCTTTCTCCATAATTAGGGTCCAGCCCTAAACCGAGGAAGGGGCCTGGTCCTGATTTGTTGGGCAATCGATAATATTGCTTAATGAATCGATGTACTGGAAGATCAAACCTTTCTTTCCACAATCGCTTCATCTTTCACCCGCCATAGCAATAGAGAACCGTTGGGTTCTTGCCACTAAGATCAGAAGGCTCCTTATTATTACCGATGCTATTTAGCATAGTCCTAGAAATACTAATTCTAGCAATAAGATAAAGAAAAATCAAAGGAATAAACATAGACAATGAGGGGAAAATGATGGCTTTTGTAGAGATATGAGTATTTGTTTAGGAAATCCTACCGAGTCGACCAAAAGCTTAATCAAAATATTGCTCCAGCCATTCTGGAAAGCAGTTGGTAAGTATTGCTGAAGTCACTAAACCTTTTGATTCAGGGATGTCTCTACTAGACCTGAACCTCAAAGAGATCAAAGAAAGGGGAAAAGGAGTCATGGTTATAAAAATATTTATAGCAGCTCAATTGTGGTTGCCCCGACTGGGAAACTAAAGGGATGTCTACTTATTGGGAAATGGCAAAATATGGTAGATGAACGTAATGGAATATAATTAGCATAAAATAGGACCAAATGGATAATTTTAATGGAAACTGGAAGGCAGGCTGGGGAGAGCAGAGCTGGGACAGAGTGGGGAGAGCAGAGCTGGGAGGACAGTTTATACACTGACCACAGCATTATGGAGGAAAGCAACTTTGAAAGATGTTCAAACTGGTCAATACCAGGAAAAACCCTGAATCCGAAGGCCCCAAGATCAACCGTACCATCCGCCTCTTGTCAGAGACGTGATGGACTTAAAATGCAGAATGAGAAATACGGTTTGGAGCACGTGTGGCCAATGAGAGGATTTATCTTGCTGGAATAAGCACACTTATGAAGGTAGTTGGCGTTCTTCCTCGGTGCTAAATTGAACCTGGGTGGAGCAGGGAGGAGCGCTGCTTAGCTCCTTTTCCCTTCCGGCCTCACATTGGCCGTCTTGGAGACCCTACCAACCGTGCTGCCTCCAGCCACTGGTCCGTCGCCCTCACCTGCTTCCTTTTGCTTTTCTCTGCCATTACAAGCATCGCAGTGTCCAAAGAAGAAGAGAACAAGAGGATGGACCGGGGAAACTGGGAGCCTGCACTCATCCTCACCGTCGCTCCTGTCTCAGACTTGAAATGTGCCCAAGTTCCCGTTCCTCAGATGGCCATGGGGGGGGCTGCCATCCCCCCACCCCAGAATCCTCTTCCCTCTCACACTTACTGGTGCTTTAGAAAATGTTCTCCTGACTGACCATAGTGACCTTCTTCCTACCCTTTTCACCTGACCGCCAGGGCCACTTTGGTTTCCTTGCTTTCCAAACCTCGAGGCTCTGCCTTTTTCCCACTTTGCGGCCGACCGGACCTCCCTTTTGGCTCAGGCCTGGGTGGTGAAGGCCTGCCTGGCACTTACCTCTAACGGTGTTGGTCAGCAGGTGGCTGGTTCGGAGGGGCAGCACGTGGACGTAGTCAATGCCCGTCCTCTCTGAGACGGTCACTTCCACGCTGAGATTCGGTACCACTTGGCCAGGCCGGACGCTCACGGCATGCTGGTACTTCCCCAGGAGGCGAGGGAGCAGTTCCTCATAGGTCAGGGCAAATGTCACCTCTCCACCCACAGCGACAGTGGTCGAAATTTTGAACTTCTTGACCTCATCGTCTCTGGGGATAGAGGGATGAGGGGAAAGTGGCGGGAGAAATAGTCATTATTTACCCCTGGACTCATCTCCTCCGCTCGTCACCAGCTTTGTTCACTCTTTCCTTCCTTCATTTTCCTTATTCAGTCTCCTGAGACTCACGAGCTCACTCACTCTTGGTTGGTTCATACATTTTGCTCTCCAGGTCATTTATCGACCGGTCCGGGCAATCGTGCACCTATTTAATTAGCCGGCTCTTCACTTGCTCATTTGTACACAGCCGGAGCTTTAAGGTCGAGTCCATCATTGAAAAAGTTCTCAGTTCTGGGCTCAAGCCAAGCATGGCACCCGGCCTTCATGTGCCTACTTGTGCGGTGGTAGGGCCAGGAGGAGACAGCCTCTCTCCCTCACCCCTGGTACAAAGAACGTTCAGAAGCAGAAAAATAAGAAGCTGTTGATTTTTCTAATCTCTCACTTAGAAAAGCAAGAGCCCCCAAATCCCCCCTTCTCTTCCCTGTATTTACCTACCAACATTTAAGGGGGAGGGCAAGGAGCCTCCATTTTGGAGGGCCAACGGGAGGCAGGAAGCGAAGGAGCCGACAGAGCTATCGGGGGCATGTGAAGCAGTGACATTTAGCAGCCAAATGGTGGCCACCTGGACTCTGGAGAAGCTAGGACTACTCTAAGACAGATTTGGAAGGAGGGATCTGGGAAGTCTTACTGGCTGGCCACATGGGCAGCGGTCTGCCCCTGTTTCCTGGCCTCCTCGTACATTTTCTTAGCCTGGTGCTTCTCTTTGACTTCGGCTATGTAGACTTTGCCATTGATGGTCCTAATGAGGAGAGAAGGAGTCAAGGAATCACTGGGGCTTCGCGGGGTCTCTGAGCCATCAGGAGCTCGGGAGAGTAACCAAGCTGAGGTCCCGAAGAAGGCAGAGGAGTTTGCTCAAAGCCCAACTGAGTCATTGGCCACTTTTGCTTCCCAGATCCAGGGGAAGGAACAAGCAGGGGCACAATGCTTGGCACATAATAGGTGCTTTTTGATTTTCTCTGCCTCCCTCTCTGTCTGTCTGTCTGTCTGTCTGTGTCTCCATCCTGTCTCTCTGTCTTTGTCTTTCCCATTCTCTGTCTCTCTTCCATTCGTCTCCCTCCTGGGTCTCCCCTTGTCTCCTCCTCTGTCTGTCTTCTCACCCCTAAGGGTCTATCTCTCCTTAGCGAATAGAAGAAACTTTTGGTCCTGTTTTCCTGGTGGCCCAGAACAGATGGCTCTCTGTTGCTGGCCCTGGAAGTGGGTGGAGGTGTCTGCAGGGCGTGTGCTTCCCTGAGCGGAGAAGGCAGGTCTCTGGCTTCCACACAAAGACTACTCTGTCCATCGAGTTCAAGGGCCCAGAAAGCCCTTGCTGCCTGAAGAAAAACAACTTCTCAGTAATGGGGGCAGGCTTCTTTTCTCCTTTCTTCCCTCCAGAGGGAGCGATTCATTGAGTTTATTTTCAAAGCTCGTGTGTTTACTTTCACCCAATTGAACAGTGACCTTCTCCTTGGCACTTCGGGCCCACACTTTCTCTCCCTTCCTCCCCTGCTTCCTTCACTCCATCCAGGCCAGCCACAGGTTCCTAAGATCTTGAGCAGGGAGGGGCTGGAGAGATGACCTCATCTAACTCAGTGGGCTCGTTTCTGTAGAGTGTATGGATCTGAGGCCCTAGGAGTGGAGGGGGACGACTTAGGATCCTAGGCTGGCAGGGCTAAGATCGCCTTGGGGACCCCTTAGTCCCATCCCTCATTTTAGAGATCAGGAAATGGATTTCAAGAAGGAAAGGGGCTTGGGAGAGAGTTCCCCCTCAGGAGATTTAGGAAAAAATAATAAAAGAAAAATAAAAAAAGAAAAGAGATTTAGGACTCTCTGTTAGAAAGGATTGTGGAAGATGTGGAAAGTCCACCTAGAGAGAAAGTCCATCTAGGCCTTTCTGGAAAATCTTGAGGTTCTGTGCCACTGGGCACAATGGCTAGAGCGCTGGGCCTGGAGTTGGAAAAGTGTGAGTTTGAATTCAACCTCAGATGTGTGACTCTGGGCAAGTCACTTCATCTCTCTCAGCCTCAGTTTCCTTAACTGTAAAATGGGGAGCCCCACCCTCAGGTAGAGAGATTACAAATGTAAAGCCCTGGTAAGCTTTAAAGTGAGCTATAAATAGTCGCCATTATGGTTACCTGAGGTGATAGGAAGCTCACTACCTTTGAAGGCACCTTGTTTGTTTTTCACAGGGTCCACTTAGGAAGTCATTCCTTCTCATCACACCCTTTGAACTTCTCCCTGTTGCTCCCAATTCTTCCTTATGGCTAATTCCATGGCTTCCTAGCTTCTAAATCTTCTCTTTTCTGTGGTAAACTCTTTAGTTTCTCCAACCCATGTTGATAATAATAATAATAACTAGTGCTTTGTCCAGTGTGATAGTGATATGATCTAGCGATAGTGTTACCACAACCTCAGGAAGAAGGTGCTATCATGAGCCCCATTTAACTGGAAAATGGGCGCCGAATTGAATTTGTTCTTTTCAGTTCACTGCCCCCCCCTTTGTCCCCCCCGCCTTTTTCCCTCGCCAGCCTCTCCCCAGACACTCACATGGTAAAGTTGGAAATGAAAGCCAGGCTGGGTAGATCCAGGTCAAAGACGGCTTCCTGGGCCTCCGAGTGTGGGTTGGTCATGACAGACACAACCTGGGTGTGGGCATAGCGGGACACAATGGTGGAGTGGATGGAGAAGTGGGTCACTGGAAGCTAGAGGGCAGAGAAGTCGGATGGGAGCTATTCCATCACCCTGGCCGTGGCCCCAAGGAATGGACTCACAGGTCCCAAGGAGTCAAAGCACCTGAGGCTTGGCCTCCCAGACACCCTCTGGACTCCCCTGTTCCTTCGGCTCCCAGGATGCTCGGGTCCCACAGTCTTAAATGATTAGGAATGACCGGGATCTGAGGGGGCAGGGCTGGGGAGCTGCACTTCATTCACCCCTCCACAAGATTCCTGTAGGTTTTTGGTTCCCTCCGCTGACCATGACCTCGGTTTCGGTCTCCTCACAATATACAAGAGCACAGGAGGCTGGTGGGTCAGTCGGGATTCGATCTACGTTCCACTCAGCCTTGGGCTCTGCTGGAGGCTCCGGGGGTTCTATACTCACCTCTGTGTGGGCCGGGAGGCTCCCTGGGACTTGCCCGGAGGTCAGAGCAGCAAATATGGCCAGACTGAAGCTGAGACAGCTCTGGACCCTCGGAAGCTTCATTCTCTCAGCCTCTCTGAACTGGGCCAGGAAGGCTCTGAAAAGCAGATTCTGGAGCAGACCACATTTTGAAAGAAGCCCTTTCCACTTGGAATCCTACAGGAATTTTCCTTTGATCCTCCCTTCTCTTTGGGGGGGGGGCAGGAGAGAAAAAGCCAAAACCTTCTCAATGAAGCTTTCATTCCAACACAAGCTAGGCTTGTCCAGCTCGGTGGCACCGGCTCTGGATCCGCTTCAGTTTTCCTCCTCTCTCCTCTCCCAGCTTCCCTTTCTCCCCATATTGCCCTCTCACCTCTGTCTCCTTCCCATCTTGGTCTCCTCTCTTTCTTTGTGAATAGCCCTTTCACATCTCCCCCTCCTCTAGCTAGCCTCTGTTACTTTGGGTATCTCCTCTCAACCTCTCCCCACTCTTTTCCTCTCTTTTCTTCCCCTTGATTTCCCCCCTCTCTGTATTCCCCATTCTCGAATTCCCTCTAACTCCCCCCATCTTCCATGCTTTCTCCTCTTTGTTTCCCAGCTTCCCCTTGTTTGCCAATCTTGCTGTCTGTCTCTTTGAATTCTTCCCTTTCTTGCTGCCCTTCCTTCTCAGCCCACCATTTTCTAATCTTGATCTGTTTTAATCTGTCTCGTCGCTGTCTTTCTTTTGCGGAAACCCCTTTACTTTGTCTTCCTCTTCTCTCTAGCTCTTTTCCCTCCCCTTTTAATATCCCAGTCTAACCTGTTCTGTTTCTAATATGTCCCCTCTCAACTCACTCTGTTCTTCCCCCCTCTCTTGGGACCTCTCTTGGCTCCCTTTTCTTGTTCTCCTCTCAGATCATCCTCCTTGCCTCCTCCGTCTTTGTCTATTTCTGTCTGCTTCTCCTCTGTCTTCTTGGTCTTGCCCCTGTCCTTTTCAGTAAGCCTCTTGGTATCTCCCTCTTCCTTCTGAGTCCTTTTCAGAATACCTCTTTTTATAGTTGTCTGCTTGTCTCTATCTTTCCTCCCCCCCCCACTTCGCTTCCTCCTGGTTTCTTTGTCTCCCCACTTTAGCTCCCCTCTGTCTTCTGTCCATTTTGTGCTTTGTCTGCCTCCTCACCTGTCTCTCCCTCAGTCCGCCCTCCTCTACGCTTGTGTATCTGTCTCGTTGCCGTCGCTAGCCTTTGTACAACCATGTCAGATAATAAGAGGAATCCCAGAAAAGTGAAAAGTTTTTGCACAAACAAAATCAATGAAGCAAAAAGAAAAAAAAAAAGGAAGGGAAAGAGGCAACTGGGGAAAATGCTTTGCAACAAATTTCTTGATAAACGGATACAATAGTGAGAAGGGGAGACTTCTCATTCTCATACGATAGTATAACTACCACATTTATATACCATAAGTTGTTCAGCCATCCCCCAAGTGATGGCATCCCTTTGGTCTCCAATTTTTTTTTTTGCTACCACTTAAAGAACTGCTGGAAATATATATATTTTTTTTACAGGTGAGTCCTTTCCCTCTTTCTTTTATTTTTATTTATTTATTTATTTGTTTTTTTTTTTTTTTTTTTTTGCTGAGGCATTTGGGGTTAAGTGACTTGCCCAAGGCCACACATCTAGGAAGTGTTAAGTGTCTGAGGCCAGATTTGAACTCAGGTCCTCCTGACTTCAGGGCTGGTGCTCTATCCACTGTGCCACTTAGCTGCCCCCTTTTCCCTCTTTCTTTGATCCCTTTATGGTATAGTCCTTTTTCTGGATCAAAGGGTATATAAACACAGTGCAGTAACTTTGAAGGTCATAGTTCCAAACTGCTTTCCAGAATGGCTGGACCAATTCCCAGTTAAACCAATTAGTGCGCAAGGGTGCTCGATTTAGAGTATTTTTTATATGGCTAGTGGTAGCTTTTATTTCTTCCTCTTGTAGCAAGGGCTGTCCCTCACATGGAGCATGGGGGTGTCTTTGTATGGCTTGAAGAGAGCCAGAATAGACTTTTCTAGCCTCTTCTCCCTCCCCTGTTCTCCAAAGTTAGACTTTAATTCCTGCCAGGAAGAGAAGCAGGTGGTTAGTGACAGATGCTTGGCAACTCTCTTCTTCTTAGACAACAGGAAGGACTGGGTTAGGGTGATATCTATCTGTTTCCTTAACTGTTATTAGTGGAGGGGATGTGGTTTTCAGGTTCAGTCTAACTTTTGATCACCGTTTCACTAATTGGGGAGAGCAGAACTCCAAGCTTTATATTCCAGGCTCGACCCCTTTTCCACAAGATGTCAACTCCATAACGTACACACATAGTAACTCGCAAAGAAACCCATTTATCCCATTTGAAATTGGAGAGAGTATACATGGGAGACTATTAGACAACACAGAGTGAAGGAACTCTCCCTTTGGAAGTGATGACCTAGCTCAACCTGGAGAAAGAGAGAGAGGGTCCTAGAGCTTACCCGGAGGGAAGTCCCTCCAAGTCTCTGATGTAGCAACTGGAGATAGAAAAACGAAGGAGACTGCCAGCTCTGATCACGTCAGCTTCTCCCCAGTGTTTTCCTTTAGCAACCAGAATGGGGTTGACGCTGTCCATATTCTCTCTTGAAGGTGTAAGCCCAAAGCGCCTGAAACCCAAAGACACTGAAGACACTTCCAGAGAATGAAGCAACTCAAAACAAAATTGAAGAGTTCTCCTCTTTCCTTTTCTCACCAACTCTGCCCCACCACTCAGGAAGAAATGAGGAAAATCGGGGCAGCCAGGTGGCTTAGTGGCTAGAGCACCAGCCCTGAAGTCAGGAGGACCTGAGTTCAAATCTGGCCTCAGACACTTAACGCTTCCTAGCTGTGTGACCCTGGGCAAGTCGCTTAACCCCAACTGCCTCAGCTAAATAAATAAATAAAGAAAGAAAGAAAGAAAGAAAGAAAGAAAGAAAGAAAGGAAATGAGGGAAAAGTCCCATACCAATGGGTTTTGGAACTTAGCTTATATTCTCAAAACTACCTATTCATATATTTTGGTTTTTATTTGTCAATATTTATCAATTGGGGAATGGTTCGGATTCTTGGAAATTTTTCTCAATTCCCTAATATATTTTAGAAATGAGACCTTTGTCAAAGAAATGTACTTCAAAAATTTCCCCTAAGTTTTCTTCTTTTCCTTTATTTTTAGCTGCTTTGATTTTGTTTGTGCAAAACCTTTTAAATTTTATGTGATTGAAACGATCTATTTTACCTCATCTCTTATTTGGTCATGAACTCTTTCCCATTCATAGATCTGATAAGGCATATCCTCCCTGCTCTACTACCTGACTTATGATATCCCCATTAATGTCTAAACCATGCACCCATTTTGAGCTTATCTTGGTATATGTGAGATGTGAGATGCTTTTTCCATGCCTAGTTTTTGCTAGACTACTTTCCATGTTTCCCAACAGTTTTTATTGAATGGTGAGTTCTTGTCCCAATAGCTGGGATCTTTGGGCTAGGTTACTGTGTATTATTTGATCATATTGTGCACCTAATCTTTTCCACCGATCGACCTTTCTTTTTCTTACCCAGCGCTAAATTGTCTTGATGATGAAAGCTTTATAATATGGTTGAGCTCTGTGGTACTGCTAGGTCCCCTTCCTTTCCATTTTTCTTTTCATCGGTTCTCTTGATATTCTTGACCTTTTGTTCCTCCAGACGAATTTTGTTTTGTTTTTCAACCTCGGTAAGTTAATTCCTCGACAATTTGATTGGTATGGCACCAAATGAATATATTAATTTAGAGAGCATAAGAACGAGTGTTAAATTTAGTCAAAAGCTTTTTCTTCGTCTGTTGAAATTATCCTGTGATTTTTGTTGGTTTTGTTTGTTCTTCAACAATCTCTTCCATCGCTTAACTATCTGCTATTCTTATATTGCAAAGTTAAATCTGCCTGGTCTTCACATTTCCTTTGTCCCTTCTGCTTTTCTGACTGGACCATATGACAGGAAAGTAGGACCTCTATTTATTTATTTTTATTTTAAAATAAAAAGAGCTTTTTATTTTTTTTCAAAATACACGCAAAGATACTTTTCAGCATCCACCTTTGCAAAACCTTGCGTTCCCAATTTCTCTTTCTACCTCTTCCTTCCCTCCTCTCCTAGACATCAAGCAATCCAATGTAGGTTGAACACGTGCAATTCTTTTATATGTATTTCCACGTTAATCATGTTGCACAAGAAAAATCAGATCAAAAGGGAAAAATGAGAAAGAAAAAAACAATCAAGCGAACAACAACAAGAATAAAAGAGGTAGAAATACTGTGTTGTGATCTACACTCACTCCCCACAGTCCTCTCTCTGGATGCAGATGGCTCTGTCCATCACAAGTTTATTGAATCACCTCATTGTTGAGAAAAGCCAGGTCCATCACAGCTGATCATCACATAATCTCGTTGTTGCCACGGACAACGATCTCCTGGTTCTGCTCATCTTACTCAGCATCCGCTCATGTGAGTCTCTCCAGGCTTTTCGGAAATCATCCTCCTGATTATTTCTTAGAGAGCAATAATATTCCATAATATTCATATACCATAACTTATTCAGCCATTCCCCAACCGATGGGCTTCCGCTCCATTTCCAGTTCCTTGCTGCTACAAAAAGAGTTGCTACAAACATTTTTGCACATGTGGGTCCTTTTCCTTTCTTTATGATCTCTTCGGGGTACAGATTTGTGGGATGCATAGTTTGATAGCCGTTCCAAATTATTCTTCAGAATGGTTGGATCATTTCACAACTCCACCAACAATGTATTAGTGCAGGACCTCTATTTAAAGAAAGGATTTAGGGTAGTTTTTCTCCCCATTTCCCACTGCTTTTCGACTTCTCTGGAATTCTCCACCTTGAGTGCTTTCCCCAGGAAACTCATCATTTGGACATCTCATTATGCTCCAAGATTAAATGAACAAGGTCCTCAAATCTCATTGAATCCTATAGATTGGTTGAGGCTAGGGTAACTCTATTCTTAGTAGTCCTTATCAACTTGCATCTTGCTCACTATAAGGCTACAGAAACCAGATGGTGATTTAATTAAGCAGAAAGGGAATATGATGCAGAATTGATACACCAGGTGGCTCTGAACCCATGCCATCAGGCAAATGATTGGTCTGAGTCCATTTGAGTCTTGGTCTGACTCAGGCCAATCTCCTGGTGGCTTCAGTTTAGATACTTAAATAAAATGAGATACTCAAAGGTTATTCAAAATTTATTTGTTTTTATTTTTAATTTTTTTTTTTTGCCGAGGCAATTGGGGTTAAGTGACTTGCCCAGGGTCACACAGCTAGGAAGTGTTAAGTGTCTGAGACCAGATTTTTTTTTTTTTTTGCTTTTTTGCTGAGGCAATTGAGGTTAAGTGACTTGCCCAGGGTCACACAGCTAGGGAATGGTAAGTGTCTCAGACCAGATTTGAACTCAGGTCCTCCTGACTTCAGAGCTGGTGCTCCTTCCACTGAGCCACCTAGTCGCCCCGGTTATTCAAAATTGAATAGAATTAGATTTACTTTGTTGTAGCAGGGGAAAGTATTCCACAAAGATAGACCGAACATGCTGCCGAATCGAGTCGTCGTTCAGTCATGTCCAACTTTTTGTGACCCTGTGGACCCTCTCATGCCCATGCTATTTATGGGCCTTTCTTGGCAAAGATATTGGAGTGGTTTGCCATTCCCTTTTCCGGGGGATTAAGGCAAACAGAGGTAAAATAATTTGCCCAGGCTCACACAGCTAGTAAGCGTCTTCCCTTTGATTTCCTCGGAGCTGAGGCTCTGCGATTGTTTGTGACCTTCAAGGAGGGCTTAGACCTAACGGAAGGCTTCCGTCTCCCGAAGACAAACTCTTTCTGGTTCAACATTATGTCTTTAAGCCTTCCATGTGGCTTAGAGTGATTAGTTTCAGTTAAGTCATTTTTATTTGTCATAGTTCTTTGGGAATCATTTTTAAACATTTATTTTTTGAATAGACATTGCTTTATGAATCATGTGGGGAGAGAAAAATGAGAGCCAAAGGGAAAAACTTTGGGAGAGGAAAAAAAACAGAAAAAGAAGTGAACATAATGCGTGCTGATTTGCATTCAGTCTCCACAGTTCTTTTTTCTGGACGCAGAAGCCATTTTCTATCCAAAGTCTATCGGGATTGCTTTGGATCACTGAGAAGAAGCGAGTCTTTCCTAGTTGATCATCACACATCCTTGCTGTTACTGTGTACAATGTATTCCTGGTTCTGCTTGTTTCCTTCAGCATCGCTTTGTGCAAATTTTCCCAGGCCTTTCTATAATCTATCTATCTATCTATCTATCTATCTATCTATCTATCTATCTATCTATCTATCTATCTATCTATCTATCTGTCTGTCTGTCTGTCTATCATATCTGTGTGTCTGCCTGCCTGCCTGCCTGTCTGTCTGTCTATCTATCATATATGTCTATCTATCTGTCTGTATCTATCTAATCTATCTAATCCAATCTAATCTAATCTATCTATCTATCTACCATATCTATCTATCTATCTATCTATCTATCTATCTATCTATCTATCTATCTATCTATCTATCTATCTATCTGTCTGTCTGTCTATCTGTCTATCATATCTGTGTGTCTGCCTGCCTGCCTGCCTGTCTGTCTATCTATCTATCATATATGTCTATCTATCTGTCTGTATCTATCTAATCTAATCTATCTATCTACCATATCTGTCTGTCTGTCTATCTATCTATCTATCCATTCATCTGTCTATCTATCTATTATGTCTGTCTATCTGTCTATCATATCTGTCTGTATCTATCTATCATATCTGTCTGTCTGTCTATCTGTCTATCATATCTGTCTGTCTGTATCTATCTATCATATCTGTCTATGTATCTGTCTATCTTTCATATCTGTCTGTCTGCCTGTCTGCCTGCCTATCTATCTATCATATATGTCTGTCTATATCTGTCTATCATATCTGTCTGTATCTATCTAATCTATCTATCTACCATATCTGTCTGTCTGTCTATTTCTATCTATTTCTCTCTATCTAATTCTATAATCAACTTGTTCATCATTTTTATAGAACAATGATATTCATATACCATAACTTATTCAGCCATTCCCCAACTGATAAATGGTCAAAGGTTAGGCTTCTGTGGGTTCTTCACGCGTGGGCCCGGCTCGGCCTTTCCTGGCTCATATTTATCTTTCACTTTCTTCTCTTTTCTTAGATAGAGCTAGCACTTCTAGAATTATGTGAAGTCACAGGAGAGAGAAGCAGTTGGGACCCCGTAATCCTGCTTGATCGCAATGGGCTTTTATACCGGGCGTCGGGGGGGAGGGGGCCCGATTCTCCCGTTTCATTCTGAACCAAGTTTTTACAGTGTCGTTCTTCCATGTAAAAGCAGCCAATAATTGGTTAAAAACTCGATGGTAAGAAGGCCAGACTCTTAGCCTTCTGGCCAGAGCTGGAAGGAAGAGTGAGTTCTGAATAACGGATGAGCACAGACCAAGAGAGTTGAGCTGGAAGGCCCTATGTGGGGTCAGGAAGGGTGGGGACAAATAAGTATCCAAAGCCTGAACGGGCCCCAAGTCCCAGGAGGTAAGAGGGGCTTGCAGGCCTTCAAGTTTAGTGTGGCCAGTGAGCCCCAAGGCTGTGGAGGTGCAGTAGTCACAGCAAGAAGCCAGGAGGCCAGACCCAAAGACTGTCTCCGGTCAGAGGCTAAGACAAGGAGACTGGGCACCAGCCATCATCCGGGCACAGACAGCTCCAGAAACTCAGGGGCCAAGCAACGGGCTGCGAGGTGAGGTCAGAAATCCACGTGAGACAGGAAAGGACACTGGTCAGCAGACAGGAAGAAAATGGAAGCTCCCAGGCAGGCGGTCTGGACCATCTCATTCCCATAATCCCTGAACCTAGCCCAGGGCCTGCCACGTGGTCAATCTTGTGGCTAGAGCATGAAGGGAGCTTGCCCCAGAGCCTGAAATGCTTCCTAACTGGGACAGGAGTCAAGTCCTAAGGGCAGCTGCCTTGGGCCACAGACAAGTTCAAGCTCAAGGGCCCCGGGGCAAAGAGCAGATCCCTTTCCTGTTCTCCACTCCGGCCACAGAAGTCTCCCTCCATTCCAGACCGTGAGCGGGACTTTGGCTCCCCCCCCCCAGCCCACCTTTGCGCAGTCCATTCCCTCATGGTCCGTGGGATGGGTTCCAGTCCGTCATGTGGTCCCCACCCTTGCAGACTCCATCAAAACCCTCCTCTCCTCCCTGACCCTCTGGCTCTTCTCCCTCAGCCTGCCATTACTGGGCAATCCCAATGTTCTACTCTTGCAATTACAGAACGTCAGAGCAGAAGGAGTCCTCAGAGACCCTCTCTCTCTAAAGGAAAAGGGAGAGGGGGGCAGGGAAAGGGACTTGCTCAAGGTCACAGTGCTATGTAATGGATCACATGGGTTTCATTTGCAGATAGTCAGTCAGAAACATTTATTAAGCACCTACTATGTGCCAGGCGCTGGGCTAAGCTTCTGGAGTCGGGGTTCCCTACCTAGCCGGTGTCTTTGTGCTTGGATACACACAGCGGATGAGACCCTCAGTGACAGTGAGGATTTTAAAGCTACCGGGAAAACAAGGAGAAGTAGGTTGGGGGGGGGAGAGGAGGAGAATGGGAATTTTGTAGGGACAGGCGCTGAGTAGAAACGACCAGAATTAGGGAAGAAAAGGGGGGAAGCCAGTTGCAAAAGTCTCAGGAACCCCCAAAGGTTCACAGACCCCTTGGAGAAGAGTTAAGAGAATGAGGGGCACAGTGCTTCAAAGTCGGGAGGACCCGAGTTCAAATGTGACCTCCAACATTTACAAGCTATGTGACTCTGGAGAAGTCATTTAACCCTGATTGCCTCCCCTCCCCCCAAAAGTGGCCAAAAAGGCAACTAAGGAGGGAGGGAGGCAGCTCCAGGACTCTCTCTTCCCTCTTCTTTCCCACCTTGTGAGCCAATGAGGGCTTTTTGCTGCTAATGTCAAGGAAGGGGGAGTCGGGGAAGATGGCCAAGGGCGACTTCCTGGAGGAACTCTTTCTTCCACTCCCACATTTAATGTCCGAAAATGCAAGAGAAGCTGAAGATTGGGGGGGGGGAGCTGAGAAGGTTCAAGGAGGAGCTCATGTGAGACTGGGGTGAGGGGCAGAGGAGGGTAGTCTCTGGCTCTCTGGCCCCCTCAGGCCTCCCCTTCCCCCGTGCTGCTGCAGACAGTGAGAGGAAGGAGCCATCGCTGAACCATGAATGGTGTGGGCATGGGGGGGATTTACTTGCTTTGTGCCAGGGACTAGCTGCGGGATGGGGGGGAGAGAAGGGATGGCAGGGAAGAGAAGGGCAATGGCCACAGGGTCTCCTGCCTCTCCCTCCCTTCTTCCCTCGCCTTGCTAATGGCAAAGCATAAAGAGCCAGGCAGGCACAGAAGGTGGAACAGGGGGGTGGCTGGGCTCACAGGGCTTCGAGCCCTTCTCTTTCCGGGGGGCCGGTAAGGAAGGGCTAAGGGGGCTCCATCCTTCCAGCCAAAGAACAAAGGTGGAACATGCTAGAAAAGGAGGAAGGGCGGGGACAGAGGATGGGGGGCCTTGTGTAGGAGGGGGACACTCCCTCCTCATTGGCCTTGCCAATGGCGCAGAGGGAGGAGTCTCATTGGACAGACTCTTCCGGGCTGCCTCCTCCCTCTTCCCAACCCTTCGCTCTTGTGAGCCCAATGGCTGGGCATGGAACATCCTAGAAAAGGAGGAAGGGCTGGGAGAGAAGATGGGGAGCAGGCAGAGGGACTGGGGGGGAAGACGGGGGACCGGGATGTCCCCGCGCTTTCCTCCTTCCTGCTGCTATTGGCGCTCAGTAGGGAGGAGCCTGTATGGGGGGTGGTCGTTTTGCCCTCCGTCCCTCCCATGCCGCCCCTTCCCCTGTGCTGCTGCAGACCCCAGGCCAAGGGGTCAAGCGGGGCATGCCGGGACCTAGATGGTCACTTTCTCTGTCATATACTGGCAGTGGGAGAAGGGCAATGGCGTTGGAGCTCCTTCTCTTCCTCCTCCTCCTCCTCCTCCTCCTCCTCCTCCTCCTCCTGCTCCTTTTCCTCCTCCTCCTCCTCCTCCTCCTCCTCCTCCTCCTCCTCCTCCTCCTCTCCCCTTGCCCGTGTGGACAGTGGTAGAATATAGGGGGCAAGGGGCCGAAGCCGGGGCTTGGGGTGGGAGGGGAGCGGAGCTCAGACGTTTTCCTGCCCTTCTCCTGCAGAGGGGGTCCCTCTTTCCTCCTCCCTCCTCCCTCCTCCCTCCTCAGGAACCACGGGCTGAGGGTGGAATATGTTGGCAAGGGAACTAGTCTGGGGAGAGAGGGAGGATTAGGGAGGGGGCGGTGGCCGAGGTGGGGGCAAGGCTTCCTCCCTCCCTCCCTCCCTCCTCCCCCTTTCCCCGTCCCCTCGGGCTCCTGCTGGTGCTGAGGAGAGAGGAGCCTGGGAAAAGCTGGGCGGATGGGCTGCTCCTCCTTGCCCCGGGCTGCCGCAGGCAGGAGGAGGGTGCTTAAGGCCGGCCCGGACTCCCCTTTGTGCGGGCGCTGTTGCTCCCTGAGGGAGGCGCGGGGGCCGCGCTGCCCCCTGGGCTCGGAATCGGGGGCCTGGGGGCCTGCCTCGCACCCTCCGTTGTTGTGTGGCCCTGGGCCAGTCTCTGTAAGATAAGGGGACGTTCCTCCCAGGGCTGGGGGGGGGGGCTCAAATGGGCAGGACTCCCACTCTGTCCGGACACGGTGCCTAGCGCCCCCTCTCCTAGCCCCCCCCCGACTAAGGGTCCGTACCCCGCTAGAGCGGGGCAGGAAGGAAACGTGGGGCGCACGCCGCCCTCCCCGGGCCTGGCCCCCCGGCCTTTCCCGCGCTGCCGTGCCCCCCCCCATGCCTCCGAGTTCGGGCACGGCTTCGTTTGGGGGGGTAACCCCAGTCCCCCCACCCCCTTTTCGTTCTGGGGGGCCCCAGGCTGAGCCGCGGAGCCGAATGTCCCCGCCCCCCCTCCCCCCCTTCCTGATCTTGTGGCGGGGATGGCCCCGGGAGCGGGGGGCGGAGCCAGCAGGCCGGAGCTGGACAGGGCCCTCCTCGGTCCCTCCTGCCGGGGTCCTCCCGGACTGGGGGGGCCGGGGCCGCCAGGGCGCTCTGTCCCCCTTTGCCTGGGGCTGGGATGTGAAGGGAGAAGATGGGGGAGTGGCCGGGGAGGGCCCTTTGTCCCCCGCCCTAGTCCCCCCTCTTTCTCCCCTCCCCCTGCGCTGCCCTGGGCAGGGAGGAGGCAGCAGCGCGCAGCCGCAGTGGCCGCGCTTGCACAGCCCCCCCCCCCCCCTTGGGCCGTCTCTGAAAGTCTGCTCCTGGAGGACAGGGGCACTCTCTCTTTGACCTTTGCGGCTGACCCTCAGCCCGCTGCCCTGTGCCTGGCCCAGGACGAGGGCCAGTTGATTTCATTTGCTCCATGGCTCCCGACCCGCTGGGTTATTGGCAGACCCCCAAGGCTGCCTGCCCCGGCCCCCTCTGGGGCGCTGGCAGCGTTTAACCACGGGCTCTCCAAGGAGGGCCGCTTGTTGAATGTCCGGGACCGCCCGGCACTCGCCCACTCGCTCAGGTCTGGCTCCTCAGCAGAGCGAGCTCCGCAGGGATTTTGCCAGTTCCCTGGAGGGGCCAACGGTTCCGGGGGCCTCAGATTGACCAGCTGCGCCCAGCGCGGCCGGCCCGTTCCCCTTGCTTGCTGTGACCCGGCACCCAGCCTCTGGGGCAGTCCTCCCGGCCCTCCCCGGGGCAGCTCCTTCGGCTTCCTCCTCCTGGAAGAGGGGGCATTTCATCCAGGCCTTAAGGGGTGACCAGGATTTCCCCAAGGCTGGAGAAGGGGGGAGGGTTGCCACTGGTGGGCTGGCCCCTGGAGGGCTTAGGGAGTGGCCCAAGGGGCGCAGGCAGGGGAGCCTTGTGAAGGGAGCTGGGAAGCGGTGGGGGGCTTGGGCCGAGGTGGGGAGGCCCTGAGTGACCTTGAGCTTGATTTTGAAATTGCCATGGGTGGAGAACCAGCTGCACTAAATCCTTCTGGGCCCGTATTTTTTAACTGGCGCTCTGGAGGGGGGCGGGGGTGAGAAAGGGAGCGGGAATTCGGGGCCCCTGAACCAGGGGGTCACTAGTGGGCCGATGTCAAGGACAGGGCAGGGTCCCTCACCCACACAAAGCATGGGCACAAAAGCCTGGAAGCGCCAGGACCAGATGCCCAGGAGTGGGGACCAGCCCAGGCAACTGTGCTTGCTGTCTCCTGCTGGGATAATCTTGGGTGCCATTTCTGCTGTTCTGCTGCCATCTAGCGAAACAGAGCCTGATGTTCCTAATGGTGGCTGGTGCTCTCCCTTGACTTTTCCAGAAATTATTATTTATTACCACCAGTAAATGTTTGTTTTGTATGTCTATGTTATATACCCGTACAGAGGGGTCATGTAAAAGTTTCTTGGGCAAAAAGGGCTGCAGGTGGAAAAAGTGTAAGGAGCCCTGCGTTAGTGTAGCTGTTGCTAGGCTTTGTGTAATTCTCATTCTGACCTCATCATGTTTGAATTTTTTCTTGTTGCTTGTCAGATTTTCCCCTTAACGTGGGGTTTCAGAATTCGGCTCTCATATTCGTGAAGGTTTTCATCCTAGGATTTCTTTGAGCTGCTGGCTGGTTTTTTTTTTTCTATTTCTACTTTCCCCTCTTGTTCTAAAACTTCAGGGCAATTTTCTTGCATTATTTCTTATATTATTGTAGGAAGAAATTTGTTTTTCTGATCATGGCTTTCAGGTAATGCTATTATTTTGATATTTTCTTTACTTGATCTGTTGTTTGTCTTCTCTTCTTTTTGTTCCGTTTTATTATTTCTTGGTCTCCTAACATCATCGGCCCCATTGTAGCTTTGGAGGAGTTGTATTCTTTCTTAAGACGTCAGATCTGCTTTTCTGCTTGGTGGACTTTCTTTTCATAATCTTCTTGGTTTTCTTGGATTATTCGTATTTTTTCCTCCATTTCTTTTATTTGATTTTTCAATCTTTTTTGAATTCTTTCAAAGATTCTTTTTGGGCAGATTTTAATTTTGGGGATAGGAAAGGCTTTTTCTTTTTGCTTCATTACCCATCTCTGAAGAGGGACCCCAGGCTTTTCTGTTCCCATAGTAACTGTTTATGATTGGGTTCTTTCTCCTTTGCTCCTTTTTTTTTTTTAATTTTAGAAGCTTGTTATTATCATCTCTAGTCCTAGAGTATGAAGGATGGTTCTTCTGGCCTCCGGGCCTTCTTCTTGTTATTTTTGGAGTTTTGTCTTGGGCCCAACCTCTGCACTCACTCCTTTTCCCCTCCAAGCCACAAAGCCCCCTCTTCCCCCCCCCCCCCCCCCATTATGCTCTTGCTCCTTGAAGACCCTCCAGTGGCTACAATCCTCAGTTCTTCCCCCTGGCCTGGAACCAGAAACGAAGAGTTCTGCTCTCCTGAAAGTGCCCGAAGGCAGAATCATCCCCGACCCACTGCTTCTGCCTTCACCAGGCACAGCTGGGCCAGGTGTCCCTCAGCAGCAGAGATGCCCTCAATCTTTTCCCTGCTCAGATGCCCGATCTTCCCACCCCCATATTGTCCATCAGGTGACAGTCCCTGTGGCTAAAGTTGAGGCTATGTCCCACCCCAGCTGCCCTTAGGGTTCACCTCTGGCTGTTTCAATGGAGCTGGCTTGGAGATGTTTACACTTCACTTGGCCAAAGCTCTATCCCAAAACCTTTCTTTGGATCTTCTCCGGTTGTCTCAGGTGGACCACTGTTGGGTCCCAACTCTTGTTTATGTCTTTTGCTCTATGTTCACCCCTCAGTGATGTTTTGTCTTATTTGTGGAGGAAACTCAGACTTTTCTGACCTACCCCGCCATCTTTCAGAATCCTCTCCAGCAGTTTCTATTGTATGATGATATTGGGCATATGGGTTATAAAGGGTTAAGAAGAGAATGAATGGAGAGGAAGTAGAGGGTCCTCTTTTATGCCTTTTCAAGGAGTTTTATCACAAAAGGAAGACATAGGAGGACCATCCAATATCGTCACACTTCTGCTCTCTAAGTTTACCAAGCAGTTTTTGCCTATGTATATTCTGAGGATCCTTAGCCTAATCTTTGCTTCCCCCAAAGAAGTCATCTCCCCCCTTAAGGCTCTAGAAGTATACTCTACTGGAGTACGTCTCTCTGTGGAATCAGCTCAAGCTCCCATTCTGAGATAGTCTTCCTAAATAACAACAATGATTAGGACCCCGATCCAAACAATTGGAAAAACATCCATTGCTCATGGTTAGGCTGAGCTAATGTAATGAAAATGAAAATTCTACCTATATTGGTCTACTTCTTCAGTGCCATACCAAAGTGCCAAAAATCATTTTAGAGAGCTAGGAAAAATAATAACAAAATTCACCTGTAAGAACGAAAGGGCAAGAATGTCAAGGGAATTAATGAAAAAAATATAAAGGACAGTGGCCTAGAAGTATCACACCTAAAACTCTATTTTTTTAATTTATTTTTTTAAATTTTATTTTATTTGCAAAACATTGTTATGGGTAATTTTTCAACATTAACCCTTACATAGCTTTCTGTTACAGATGTTTCCCCCCAACTCCCCACCCCTCCCCTAGATGGCAGGATATCCACTACGTGTTAATTATGTTCAAATATTTGGCAAATCGAATATATTTCCAAACATCATGGTTGTGTAAGAAAAATCGTATCTACACAGAAGACATATCAGATAAAGGAAACACAATGTAAGCAAACAGCAATCAAGAGTATGAGAATGTTATGTTGTGGTCCGCATTTCACATCCTTCTCTCTGGGTGTCTATGGCTTTCTTCACTGAACAATTGGAAACTGGTTTGAAGCATTTCATTGTTGCAGAGAGCCATGTCCATCAGAATTGATCCTCATATAGTATTGTTGTTGCTGTGTATAATGATCTTCTGCTCATTTCACTCAGCATCGTTTCATGCCAGTCTCTCCAGGCCTCTCTGAAATCGTCCTGCTGGTCGTTTCTTACAGAACAATCATATTCCATAATATTCATATACCATCATTTATTCAGCCATTTTCCAATCGAAGGGCATCTATTCAATTTCCAGTTTCTCGCCACTACAAAAAGGGCTGCCACAAACATTCTGGCACATGTGGGGCCCTTTCCTTCCTTTATGATCTCTTTGGGATATAAGCTCAATAGAAATGCTGCTGGGTCAAAGGGGATGCACAGTTTGATCACTTTTTGAGTATAGCTCCAAATTGCTCTCCAGAATGGTTGGATCCGTTCCCAGCTCCACCAACAATGCATAGGTGTCCCAGCCCTCCCACATCCCCTCCAACAATCATCATTAACTTTTCCTGTCATTTTAGCCAATCTGACAGGTGTGTAGTGGTACCTCAGGGTCGTCTTGATTTGCATTTCTCTGATCAATAGTGATTGGGAGCACCTTTTCATATGACTACAAATAGTTTTAATTCCATCCTCTGACAATTGTCTGTTCGTATCCTTTGACCATTTATTGATTGGAGAATGGCTTGAATTTTTATAAATATGAGACAGTTCTCTCTATATTTTAGAGATGAGACCTTTATCCGAACCCTTCAATGTAAAGATGATTTCCCAATTGATTGCTTCCCTCCTAATCTTGACTGCATTGGTTTTGTTTGAACAGAAACTTTTTAACTTCATCTAGTCAGAGTTATCTATCTGGTGTTCAATTAAGAGTTCCTGTTCTTCTTTGGACATAAATTTATTCCATTCCCCATAGGTCTGAGAGGTAAACTATATTACGTTGCTCTAATTTACTTATAGTATCACTCTTTATATCCAGATCATGAACCCATTTAGATCTTATCTTGGTATGTGGTGTTAGATGTGGGTCAAGTCCTAATTTCTTCCACACTAGCTAAAACTCTATTTTAAAATAGCGGTCACCAGAACCATTTGGAACTGGCTAAGAGATAGAGTGGTGGATCAGTGGAATAGGTTAGATACACATGACACAATAATTAATGATTATAGTAATCTAGTATTTGATAAACCCCCAAACTCCAGCTTCTGGAATAAGAACTCACTACTTCACAAAGCTTGCTGGGAAAACTGCCAAATAATATGTCAGAAACTCGGCATAGACCTACATCTGACACCCCATACTAAAATAAGGTCAAAATAGGAACGTGATTTGGGCATAAAGGGCGATACCATAAGCAAATTAGGAGAGCAAGGGATAGTTTACCCATCAGCTCTTTGCAGTAGAACAAAGAAAAACTAGAGAACATCATGCAATGCAAAATGGACAACTTTGATTACGTTAAATTGAAACGTTTTTGCAGAAACACAACCAATACAAGCAAGATGAAAAGGGAAGCGCAAAGCTGGGAAGACAATTTTACTGCCATTGTTTCTAAGGGTTTCATTTCTCAAATATATAAAGAGCTGTGTCAGATTTATAAGAATACAAGTCATTTCCCAGTTGATAAATGGTCAGAGGATATGAACAAATAATTTGCAGATGAAGAAATTAAAACCATCTATAGTCATGGAAAAATGCTCTAAATCACTATTGATTAGAGAAATGCAAATGAAAACAACTCTGAGGTAGCACTTCACACCTCTCAGATTGGCTAAGATGACAGGAAAAGATAATGATAAATGTGGGAGGGGATGTTAGAAAACTGCATTGTTGGTGGAGTTGTGAAATGATCCAATCATTCTGGAGAGCAATATAGAACTGTGCCCAAAGGGCTATCCAACTGTGCCTATCTTTTAATTTTTATTTATTTATTTATTTATTTTTTTAAATAAAGCTTTTTATTTACAAAACATATGAGTGATTTTTCTACATTGACCTTTGCCAAAACTTTTTTTTCCCCAAGCTTTTCTCCTCCTTGCCCCTACTCCCCACCCCTAGATGACAGGTAAACTAATACATGCTAAATAGGATAAATTAGATGACAAATCCAATACATGTATACATATCTATACAGTTATCTTACTGCATAAGAAACATCAGATCTAGAAAGAGAAGAAGAAAAAACAACCTAAGAAGGAAAACAAAATGCATGGAAATATTCACAGAAAGCATTAAAATGCTGTGTTGTGGTCCGCACTCAGTTCCCACAGGCCTCTCTCTAGATGTATATGACTATCTTCATCGCTGAACAATAGGAACTGGTTTGAATCACATCATTGTTGCAGAGAGCCATGTCCAGCAGAGTAGATCATCATGTATTATTGTTGCTGTGTATAATGATCTCCTGGTTCTGCTCGTTTCACTCAGCCTCAGTTCAGGCAAGTCTCTCCAGGCCTCTCTGAAATCGTCCTGCTGGTCGTTTCTTACAGAACAATAATATTCCATGACATTCATATATCATCATTTATTCAGCCATTCTCCAATGGATGGGCATCCTTTCAATTTCCAGTTTCTCGCCACTACAAAAAGGGCTGCCACAAACATTTTTGCACATGTGGGGCCCTTTCCCTCCTTTAAAATCTCTTTGGGATATAGGCCCAGTAGAAACACTGCTGGGTCAAAGGGGATGCACAGTTTGATCACTTTTTGAGCATAGCTCCAAATTGCTCTCCAGAATGGTTGGATCCGTTCCCAGTTCCACCAACAATGTATCAGCGTCCCAGTTTTCCCACATCCCCTCCAACAGTTATCATTATCATTTCCTGTCATTTTAGCCAATCTGACAGGTGTGTAGTGGTATCTCAGAGTTGTCTTCATTTGCATTTCTCTGATCAATAGTGACTTGGAGCACCTTTTCATGTGACCAGAAATAGTTTCAATTTCTTCGTCTGAAAATTGTCTGTTCATATCTTTTGACCATTTCTCCATTGGAGAATGGCTTGAATTCTTATATATTTGAGTCAATTCTCGATATATTTTAGAAATGAGGCCTTTATCAGAACCTTTGGATGTGAAAATATTTTACCACTTTACTGCTACCCTTCTAATCTTGTCTGCATTCATTTTGTTTGTACAAAAACTTTTTAACTTGATATAGTCAAACTTATCTATTTTGTGATTAATGATAACCTCTAGTTCTTCTTTGGTCACAAATTCCTTCCCCCTCCACAGGTCTGAGAGGGAAACCATCCTATGTTGTTCTCATTTGTTTATAATATCATTCTTTATGCCTAGATCATGAATCCATTTTGACCTTATCTTGGTATATGGTGTTAGGTGTGGGTCAATGCCTAATTTCTTCCATACTAGTTTCCAATTTTCCGAGCAGTTTTTGTCAAATAGTGAGTTTTTATCCCCAAAACTGGGGTCTTTGGGTTTATCAAACACTAGATTACTATTGTCATTGAGTATTTTGTCCTGTGAACCTAACCTATTCCACTGATCCACTACTCTATTTCTTATCCAGTACCAAATGGTTTTGGTGAGCACTGCTTTATAATATAGTTTGAGATCTGGTACAGCTAGGCCACCCTCATTTGCATTTGTTTTCATTAATTCCCTTGAAATTCTTGACCTTTTGTTTTTCCAGATGAATTTTGTTGTTATTTTTTCTAGGTCAGTTAAATAATCTCTTGGGAGTTTGATTGGTATAGCACTAAATAGGTTCCTTTAGGTAGTATTGCCATCTTTATTATATTCGCTCGACCTATCCAAGATGTGCCTATCTTTTTATCCAGCAGTCTCGCTACTGGGTCTGTATCCCAAAGAGATCATAAAGAAAGGAAAAGGACCCACATGTCCAGTGGCAAAGAATTGGAAAATGAGTGGATACCCATCAGTTGGGAAATGGCTGAAGAACTGGTTGTATATGAAGATAATGGAATATTATTGCTCTATAAAAATGATGAGCAAGCTGATTTTAGAAAGGCCTGGAAAGGGCTCTATCCACTACACTACCTAGCTGCCTATTAGAAGGCCTATA